>PVJX010005364.1:0-86049 GCA_004027295.1 Dolichotis patagonum
GATAAGGGAGGAGATGTAGGGAGCAGCATGATAGCCTCACTGCTGCCACCCCATCCCACCCTCCTGTGGGCATTTGGTGCATCTGCCTACATTACCCATGATCCTCTCTGCCTGGCCGGACATGACTGCGACCTATCCAGTCTCTCCACAACGTCTCTGCCTGATGACGACAATTTCCTGCCCTCACCCTATATAAACCATGTTCACTTCCTCAATAAACGAGACTTGATTGGAACTGCTCAACTTGTCTCCATCTCTCTTTCCTCTTGTCCTGCCCCCCATCCCCGTTCTCTCTCCAGGTGAGACCCACGGACTGAACTGTGGGCCGGATCATAAAACCACCGTCAAATGTATCAAACCACCCATGCACATAAGGTGTGTGCAAAGCATAAGTGATATTGGCTTTAAACTTTGGTCTGATCCTCGAAACAGCTCATTATATACATGCAAATATTGCCAAACCTGAAACCCAAAATACTTCTGACTTCAAGCATTTAGGATAAGGGAGACTCATCTTTTTAAAGTAAAGTTGATGTTCCCGGATGACATTTTAACATTTATCCCAGCTTTAACTTGGACATTTTAAGCAAGTAAGTCACTAATTCTCGCCCTTTCTCCCTCCCTCCTTCTCTCTCTCTTTTGCACTGAGGATCGAACTCACAACCTCACAACTTCGAGCTTGCCAAGCAAGCGTTTGTGCCACTAAGCTAAATCTCCAGCCCCCAAAGTCACTAATGCTTTAAAAATATCTCTCAGCTTCTTAAATTGTAAAGTAGGGCAGTCTGGACCCCTGCTCCACACTGCCAAGAAGATTCCCACCTGTGCCTGCGTCAGGTGAAGGTGACTGGGTAGAGCACCTGATGGTTGTCGTCATTGTTTTTTGCCTTTGACTTCACTTAGGACAAGTTTGTTTATTTGTTTTTGTTTTTTCTGCTTGTTTTGTTTTTCTAAAAATGAAGAGCTGTTGAACTGTTAATTCCCATGATTAAGCTCAACACATTCTTCTTATGTTTTTTCATTAAAATTGCAAAATACATTTACAATTGAAATGTTTAAATTTAGAATAATGCTGTTCAATGGACTACACACAATAATCCGGGCCTGGAGGTGCACACTTGTAATCCCAGCTGCTTGGGAGGCTGAGGCAAAATCACCAGCTCAAGGCCAGCCTGGGCAACTAGCAAAACTCTGTCCCAAAATAAAAAGTAAGGAGGACCAAGGCTGTAGCTCAGTGACAGAGCGCTAGCTTACCATGCATGATGCCCTAAGTTCAATCCTCAGCACTGCCAAAATCGAAATCATAAAAGCATAAAATACTATCTTCCTAACAAGCGTGGGAGATGGAAGCACACAGTTGCACAGGTGTGTTGCCCGGTCTGAAGACAGTGTTACCCCTGCAATAAAAGCTTACAATGTCAGTGCTCCTTAAAGCCTGCTGAAAAGTAACTGCTATACCGGAAAGGGAAAAAAAAACCTGTTTCTTGTGTTTTTCAGCAAATATATTTAGACAATCAGATAGATACTGAGTCTGCTTTGCTGAGTGGCAGAAAACTACACATTCTACAAGAAAGCCTACGTCTGGGTACCAGTCTGCCAAGCACAGGCAATGGCGTATTTCTCTTCAGCCAACCCCGACTCAGGTCTGCCTGAATGTCATCAGCGCTGCCTCCCCTGGGACAGGCAGTCTCCACCTCCTCACTCGGGATACACACTCAGTCACTTTTTCATCACAATTCCAGACTCCCACAGACTCAAGGAGACGTTTACTTTGGCTCACAGTTTCAGTCCATGGTGGGCAGGCCTAAGTGCAGAAATAGCATGGTGGGAGGTCTGCTGGGAGGAGAGCTGCTCACGGGGTGGAGACAGGAAACAGTAAAAGGAGGAGCCAGGGGCCGAGATGCACCCTTCTGGGCCAGGTCACATCCATGACCCAGCCTCCAGCCAGCCGTGACAGCACATTCAGCGAAGGGTCGACCGTGGGTGACTCCGCCGCTGCTGAGTATAATCTTACAACCTACTCACCTCCAAAGGCCCCGCCTCTGAGCACACTGATGTAAACCACAACACGGCCCAGGCGTTTCTCGGATGCCCGAAAACTTGGTCGCACGGAACCCTGTGAGCACCAGGTTTTCACGCACATACACACTGCCAATAAAGCTTAGATCAAACAACAACATGGAGATCTCTCTGCGAAAATATTTTACTGCACTATTGCCCTTTCAGGCTTTCCTCTGCCACAAGTGAACCACCAATGACACTGGCCTGGCTGTTGGACGCAGCGTTAAGTATGTAAATCTGAGCGCTGACCTCCAAGCAGTGCGCCCCTCCAGGCTCTGAAGCGCGGCCCTTTGGAACCTCCTCCAGGTGGGCTCACCCTCATGGGGGCTGCAGCCTCCCCACGGCCCTCCACTGGTCCCTCACACGCCCCCTCCATCCAGCAGCTAGAGCCCTTAGGTGGCCTTGCTGCCCATTAAACACCAGCACGGGTCCCCCAGGACTTAGCCGGATCACACTGGGGCTCCAGCAGACACAGCATCTCCTGCACCCCAGGCCTGGCCGCCTCACAGAGGCGCTGGTGTGGCTGCAGCTCTCGCAGCTGCAGGTCCAGGGCTGCACTGTGGCCCCGCCCACCACGCCCGGCCCTCCCTCTGGCTGCCAGAGTTAGAATGTGTCCCCTAGAATTTCCTGTCCTGCAAACGAGATCCCTACAGTCCTGGGAAGGGCGCTTGGAGGTGGCACCTTCAGGCGGTAATGGGTTAAACAAGGCCATGCCGATGGGGCCCCCATGACAGCATCAGCAGTGTTGGAAGAAGAGGGGAGAGACTGGAATTAGCACACTTGCTCTAGCCACGCAACACCCTGTCTGCCTCGCTATGAAGCAGAAGGCCCGTCCCCGACGCTGGCGCCCTGACACTGGACTCTAGGGCTCCAGAATCATGAGCCGAATAAACCTGCTGTTCATCAGTCATCCAGTCTGCAGTACTCAGTTACAGCAACAGAAAATGGACCAACACACTGGCAGACTCCTATTCAGGCGTCAAACCCCAGCTCTCTACCCTAGTTCACCCCGTAAGTGAGTTCCTCTATATTAGACTCTCATGGCATTTGTGCTTTCTCGTGTTAAAACACTGACCATACAGAACTACAAATTCATCAGTTTCCAAGTCTCACTCATCAAGATCATGAGCTCCAGAGAAAAATATGTGAGATTCACCTCTGGGCACCTCCCTGGCCGGAAGGAGGCCCTCAGTGATAACCCTGAGACACACGGTGTGCGGAGTAAACAGCAGCCAGAAAACAGGCTCCCCGTGTCTCACGAAACGCATGGGGTGTGTGTGATGAAGCTGCACCCCTAAGCCAAGGAAAACGAGTCCCTGCATGTGTGACAGCCCTGCTAGGGAGCTGCAGAGAAATCCCAGCAGCACTGATGCCACAGAGCGGCTGTTGGGCACGGGACCTCATCCCCGCCCTGGCCCAGACGAGGGCCTCCTCTCCAGGGCAGGCTCTGCCCGCTCTCTGACCTTCAGCCCTAGCCCCACCCTCTGTCCCCGTACCCCTCCACCTGCCACACTCTGGGTCCCAGCTGCCACTGTGCAGATGTGCAAGCTCTCTGCCCCTCAGTCCCTGTCACCCCCTGAAGTGGCAGCCAGCTCGCAGCCTCTGCCACTCTAGTATCCAGATGTTGCTGCATCCTGTGAGATGTCACTCACGCCTCGTGCAGTGTGGCCTTGAAGTTGGCTGACTCCTGCTCAGAGGGAAGCGCTGCCAGGAGCCACGAAGGGCTCATGCTGCCTCTGGAGGGTGGGTCCCGGAGACAGCCCGCTGCCCCTTCCCTGTGCTTTTCCCTCCCTCCGTGCACTAAGGGCGGGCGCTGTCTTCAGGTGCTTGGGGAAGGTGTTCCTGCCATTCCTGGGGGGCAAACAGGGCCTCACGCCAAATCTACCGGGAGGGCCCATGCTCCAGGCCCCGCTGAGGGCTACAAGTCCAACCAAGAAAGATCAGCAGAAGGCCAGGGGCCCTGACTCGGGAGAAGAGCCCACTGTCAGGATCTCTGATGAAGGGTTTTAAAAAGGCTTCCCCACTCCGGCGCCTGCTGCAGACTGACTGTGTGTACCCCCAAGCCACTGCCAAAGTCGCAATCCCTAAAAGGCCTAATCCCTGCTTGGAAGTTGGGACTGAGCTCTTTGGAGGTGACCAGGTCCTGCGGCCTCATGATTGAGATCAGTGCCCTGATAAAGGGGCCCCAGAGAACTTCCTGCCCCTCCACCACAGAAGGATGCAGCGGGACAGTGCCACTGGGGACCTGGACCTGGGCCTTACAAGACACCAAACCCATATCAAACTCTCTAGCCCCACGTCTAGGACAGCTATGGTTTACACCTCCCAGTCAATGGCCATTTTCGCACAGTAGCTTGAACTAAGACAAAGCCTTTATAATTCTGAGCCAGACCCTGCAGCTGTGTCACCTCGCAGGCACCGGGCAGCACAGGGCCCGGCTGGGAGGCCGGGTGTGCTGGCAGCGCCGACTGCCAATTTGGGGGGTTCAGAGATGCCCAGGGAGGCAGGCAGGCACACTTCTGGGGGTGCTCCCAGTGATGGCTGGCACTAAGGGACAGCGAGCTGAGGGGAGATCGCTGCTGAACACGCCAGCACTACCAGCAGGCTGGGCCCAGGTGGAACAGAGGAAGGCGCCACTCTCTCCCCTCGCTGCCCCCGCCCCGCGCGCCATGTGCGCTTCTCCTCCTCAGGGACTGGGTCACAGTGACAGAATGCTGACCACACACCAGTCCTGCACCATCACTGGTCACCAGGCCTGAGTCTATGAGTCTTCTGGTGATGGAAGGGAAGACGGGCCTGGGGAGGGGATCTGGGCCCTCTCTGTTTCCTCCAGGAGATCTCAACGCGAAGGAGGCACCTTGGCCCATGTGTCCTCCGGCTTCTCCCTCACCCTTGAATTTAACAGGGCACAGAAGCCCAGGGCTTCTTTGTACTGCAAGGTGTCTGACAAAGGAAGAGCGAGCAGAGCTTTCACACAGGCGTCGTTCCTCCTCGAAAGCGTGGCCGCTGCCATTAGAAACACTCCCAGGCCTCAGCTCGGAGCTCCCACTCCTGCCTACCAGGGCCTGGAGCGTCCTCCAACAATCACGCATGGAAGCCCGGCCCCCGGTGACCCAGGTGAAGCCACGTGCTCCGGGAACGGCCAGGCTGCTCTGCGGCTGGGGTGACAGTGAAGCAGTTCCATCTTTTCTGGGGTCAGGCTGTTCCCTCCAACCCAAAGGAAGCCACAGGAACCAGAGTGGCTGTGGTCCTCGAGGCACAGACCAGGTGACAGGCTGGGGTCCTCTCCATGGAGCACGCTCACCTGCTGGGTTCCCGGGACTCATCTCCCAGCTAAGTTCCAAATCGATACTACAGAATATCACGCTTCACTTGAAGCTGACACATGATGACTATGCATCCAGAGGAGGTGCGGAGTGCTCACTGCGTGCAGTGAGTGCCTGGTTAGGCAGACGTTCTTCAGTGAGGCTACAGTGCCCAGCGGTCAACACCAAGGAACTGGATCTCCGTCTCCTTACACAGAGCATTGTCCAGGGACACAGGGAACCCCTCTTCCAGTTCTTTGTCAAGTATGAAACAAATCATTACACATTATAATCACCTACCGTGTGTGGGACAGAAGGACTTACTTCTGGTACCCCCTTGTGGCACTGGAGAGGCAGCCGCTTTGGGAGGAGTCTGGGTCAGGAGCGCTCTGCCCATGCAGGACTGACAGGGCAATGGCAGGAGCGCGAGCTCTCCCCGGTGCGCTCACCGTGCCCACTGTGCGATGCCCGCTGCCATGTTTCATGCAGTTTTTGGGCCCTCACTGGGTGCTGTGCAGATCCCGAAACCACGCTCTTGGGTTCACCAGCCTTCATAACCACGAGACAGATAAATTTCTAGTCTTACAAATTACCTGGTCTTGGGTACTTTTTATATGAACCCAAAACAGCCTCACACGAGGGTCTAGACCAGTGGTGCCGGGCCTATGGCATGCACGCTGCTGTGGGACACAGAGCCCACCCTGTCAGTCTGTGAACCAAGGCCCAGCTGTAAACCAGCTGGGCATCTGATCATAGCCCTTTTTTTTCTAAACTGAAAACAGTATTTAGGTTTAATTGCAGTGTTGGTATTATGTGATAAATAAGTGGGTTTGGGGGTGTTTGGTTATAAAAGGTTTCCCCATTACTGGTCTAGACTATAGGATATAACTAACCAATAATGCCTTCGAAGAAAAATCCAGTTGGTGAGTCCTTTCTGGAAAACTTGGAAACTCTTCCATGGTCAAACCAGGGAGAAATTGTGCAAACTCAGTCTAGTGTCAAGTGTGTTCTTGTGGTGTGTGTCAAGGTGTGAGCGGCCAGAAGCTCCACACGCCTTGCGCCATGCTGCCCTCGACCCTGAAGGAAGCTGTGGTCACAGCTGTGGAAACCACAAACATGGTCAAAGTCAGAGCGAGCCTCAACTCTCCCAGCTCCGACTGGAGGGAAGAGGAAGATGGAGTTAGCCAGGAACCAACCTCGACAAGTCTGTTTCAGCTCAGAAGGGATATGGAAGAGGAGGAGGCATATCTCCCAGGAGGACTGGAGGCAGGACTTACCTTGAGTCTTTCCTGACAAGCTACACAGATGAGGCAAACCAAGGCCTTTGTGAGAGTTGCCAGAGAACAAAGTGTCCTTTCATCAGGATGAGACAGGAGTGTAAACCAATGGGAGAAAAGAACATTCCAGAATGAGAGGCTACACCACTGCAGGCCTGTCACTGTACCAACAGCACGGTGTGCAAGATACTTACACCCCACAGATGGGTGTGGCCGCTTCCCTCACCCCAGGCAGGTTCTGTGTGGGACCCTGCACCCACGGCCAGTGCTTGCCGCCCCCTTCAGCCTCTCCGAGCCACACACAGCCAGGGGTGACTTCATGCTTGTGAATATGAGGCGGCAGCAGCTCAGCCCAGTGTGACTCCCACATCCGACAAGGCGGGGCAACCTGGGTTTGTTCTTCTGGACGCCACGAGTCAGAGCGCTCAGCCTCACTGCCATCCAAACCGAGTCAAAATCAGTCTGATGTCAAAATGATGCGCAAACTGCCGACTCAAAGCCGCTCTGCAATTTTCATTTATGAAAGTCCAAAGGCCGCAGCCTTCTTGGAGAAGCTCGCTTCTGGGCCGAGTTCAGGTCTGCTTTTTGTTTTACTTGTGCAATCTGAATTTATTTCAGGTTTTCAGGAAGCGGCCATTCATTTTTGCATGACAAGTGCAGTCAGAAGAGATAACTCTTGTGAAGTTTGTTTTTAACTTCTGAGTAGGTCAAGGAGATTTATGGGGCATGAAAATTAATTACAGATGCTCCTTGACTCACAATGCGGTCACAAACCCATCAAAAATTTAAAATATTGTAAGTCAAAAGGACACACTGGACCCTTCTAACCCACCAAGCATTCTTGCTTAGCAATGTGGCAGGGTCTCAGCCTCCCCTCACCATCATGGGTCAGTGGAAAGTTGGGCCTGACCGCCACTGCCCTTCACTGCATACTGCAAGCCAGGAAAAGGCAAAATCTGAAGCACTGTTTCTACTGAATGCAGATGGCTTTGGATCATCACGCAGTCAAAATATCACTTAGTCACTATAATTTGACTGTCCCTATATGCAAAACTCGAGAAGTTTCTAAAAGGGACAACTGTTGTGTTGATGTTTCAGGCCAGAGCCACCCCCTCTGTCGGGGGCAGGCCCAGGGTTTTGTAACCTGGCCCACCTGGCCCCCAGGTGGCTGCAGCAGAGGCACCTGACACACCTGCTGTTCTTCCCCCTTGCTGCAGTGAGTAGCCAGGGGGAGGACATGTGAGTGGTAGGACGATCAGTGGTGCCCCATGAGATACAGACACAGAGGAAAATGTTCCTTTGTGGTTCGACAAGCTCGCAGCCTGGAGCTGCCCTCAGCAGCCCTTCCCGAGCCAGCTGTGCCTCCTGTCTCATTCACACGTGCCAAGACATTTCTTTGTGTGGCTTAATTGGATTCGGAGCTCCATCCGTGGGTTACACTTTGACGACCCTGACAGATACACAGCCCTCTACTTCAATGATTGCTGTGACCCCAAAACAGGTTAAGAACTACCTGTCCCAAGACAGGCCCCAGAGGATGCCTTCCTCTGCAAAAAGCCCCAGCTGGTGAAAATGACTGCAGAGTAAACCAAAGTCAGCAACGGAAAGTCTCTGGTAACTGCACTGAAGACATGTCAAAATGAAAGAACACCATTTATTCAAGAAAATGGACTGACTCTTGGGGAGGAGAAGGGCTCAGGAAGAAGGGCAGGCGTCTCTGGCATGTGAGCCGGAACTGGCTTCCTCTTCCCACTTTCAGCTTGGGGGAAGCCCTGCTCTGGGGGATGCAGCCAGAGCACAGGGCTCCATCTGCTAGCGGACCCCAGGTAAGGGTACAGTATCTCACCGAGACAGATAGGCCCCTCCAGGCCTAAGTAGCTGGGGCTAAACACCTGGTGAGTGCGGCCGAGGGGTGGTGGCTCTTTCCTCCACCCAGTCTAACTCACCGAGCTCTCTACTCCAACTGAAGCAGGGCGAGAATCCTGGACTCAGCTTGTATGTTGGAAAACAGTGCTAGGTTGGGGAGTGGCAAACTGGGAGGCAGAAGCTACTTCTTCTTCCTAATGCCTGAACCAGTATCTCAGATTTTACCTAGTACATTAGCCTACTTCCTGTTGCTGTAACAAAATACCTGAAGCCAGGAATTTCTAAGAAAAGAAGTCTGTTTAGCTCTTAGTTCTGGAGGGTGGTAGGCATGGTGCCAGCATCAGCTCAACTCTGGCAAGGGCCTCTTGACAGATAACATGACAATGCTGGGAGCCCTTGGCAGGAGTGACATCACACAGCACAGCAGCAAGCCAAGGAGGCTGGGGTGTAGCCAGGCTTGGTCTTTTGTAACAATCTGCTCAGGAAAACTAATTCAGGGGTCCATGAAAATCACCTTCACCCTTCCAAGAGCACACCCCAAGGACGTGAGCCAGCTCCCTCTAGGCCCACCTCCTACAGAAACCCTCAGGACAGCCACATCCACACCCAAGCACCCCGGGAAAGGAGGTGTCCCCAAGTCCAGGGAGTAGAAGTTCTAGCCTGGGCACACTCTCAAAAAAGCCGTGGAGAATGCGGTGGTGAACACAGAGGAGGGGCTGCATGACGCAAGGGGCTAAACTACAGGACAGACAGTTCCCCAGGAGGAACAAAGAAAACAGCTAATAATTCTGCTCTCAGATAGAGAATGAACTTTAAATACTGCCCTATTCAAATTTAATCCGATCAGATCCTTTAGCAAATATGCCCCAGGACACTGTCAAAAATAATAGACCAATAAATTAATGGAGCTAATCAGCTAGGTGTGATTTAAAAAAAAAAGTAGGCAGAGAGCTTACCTGAGAGATCAGGAAAACAGATGTTCATGTCCTGTTAAAACCAAGATGACTGTGTCCATGCTCAAGGTGGCAACCTCTGAGGATAAATGCAAGGCCTCCGTGGGAGAGGAAGCAGACTTCACCACACTAGTGTAGCTATGGTGGGGAGCACATAAAGAACAAGCAATGATGTGGCCCAGAGAGAGGGCAGGGAAGCTGTATCCAGGTTATCTAATGTATCTTCCTGAAAATGTCCGTATTTTAACAATAGCAGCAACAGCAGCAGCAGCAACAAGAGCAATAAAAATGAGGCATACAAAAGAAAGAAGAAAGCATGGCCCTCACGAGAAAAAAGCAGGCAACAGAATGTGCCTATGAGAAGGCGCAGATGTCATATTTAACAGAATTTTCAGAATAGTCATTTTAAAAATGTTTAGAGAACTAAAGGAGATGATGCTCTCAAGAAGCAAAGAAGTCACAATGACAGTGTCTCATCAAATAAAGAATACCAGTAAGGCAAAAGAAATTATTTTTAAAAATCAAATGGAAATTCTGGAGTTGAAAATGAAAATAACTAAGAAGCTCAGAATTATAGCTGAGCTGGCGGGAAGAGGAAAGCTTGAAAACAGACAAAAAGAGATCAATTTGAAGGACAAATGGGGGAAAGAATGGAGAAAAATGGGAGAGAGACGTGGACCACAATGAGTGTGAGCACAGCCATCAAGGGAGCATCAGGAGAGGAAGGCGCAGGAAATACCTCAGACACAGTCACCGCGCATGTCCTAAATTTGATGAAAGCCATTAGTCCATGTATTCAGGAAACTCAAAAAGCCTCAAGTAAGATAAATGCAGAGATCGACACCCGGAGACAGCATAAAAAAATGCTAAAAGACAAAAGGAAAAAGTGTGAAGGTAGCAAAAGAAAAATGACTTGTCTCATACAAGGGAACCCCAATGAGGTTAACAACCGACTTCTCATAAGAAGAAAGGAAGTCAGAGGCAGTAGAAGTGCATAATCAGAGAAAAACCTCAACCAAGCATCTTCTATCCAGCAAAAGCATTTTTCAAAGTAAGGGTGAAATATAGCCCCATATATACAATAAGTGAGAAGATATTCAAGTTACACAGCAAAACCAAAAGAACGTTATTAGCAAAGGTAATCATACAATTATAAAAGATAGTGTAAATGCCTATTTCTTCTCTTTCTTCCTTAGCTGACTTAAAAAGCAACAATATAAAAATATGTATACAACTTTCTGTTAGGCATATATCATATACGAGTATATATATTTAACAATAACAGCACAAAGGAGACGGGTGGAAACAAAGCCACACTGAAGTGAAAAATGACAACAGATGGTAACTAAATGCACAAGAACAAAAGTAAGAGAGCCTGAAGTGGCAAATAGAAAGGTCACTATAAAAACTATAAATGCATACAGATTCTTCTTTCTTTTTTATTTTTGAGACATTGTCTTGCTACATAATTCAGACTGGCCTTGAACTCACTATGTAGCTCAGGCCAGCCTTGAACTCACGGCAATCCTTCTGCCTCAACCTCCTGAGTGCTGGAATGACAGGCGTGTGCCACCACGCCTGGCTTTCTTCTTTTTAAAATATTATTTAAATATAAGCGTATAGCCAGCATCTCCTGAGATCCATGCCATGTTGAAACTTAGGGCACTGGGAAACAAAGCAACCCGCTCACCTCCCTGGTAAGCAGCTGTGGCTCAAGCAAGCAGTGGGCACCCCAGGGAGAGAACCAGCCAGCGTCTCACGAGATCCATGCCATGTTGTAACTTAGGGTGCTGTGAAACAAAGCAACCCACTTGTCTTCCTGGTAAGCAGCCATGAGTCTATGAGAACCAAACATTCTGCCCTCTCCCCCACCCTGTTAGCAAATGGGAACCAGAGATCTGAGCATCTCTTGGGAGATTGGCCATATGCAATACAGCAAATAGGGGGGATTTCCTTTTACCATCTCTTTGAAGGCAAATATCGTTATCACTGTTTTGCTTTGTTCTGGTTAATTGTATTGCTCTATTCAATATTGTTTTGGTAAGTTCTATAATGTTCTGTATTTCGTTTGATTTTGCTATACTTTATTGAAAGGACAACTATTGTGAACATAAGGAGATATACTATGGTACCTATTACTGTTATCCCGGTAACCTGCTGTGAAGTTCTGTACCAATTTCACTGCATTGTCTCAATTGGCTTTGTTCTGTCTTGTTCTGTTGTATTTTACTACCTTCAAAATAATAAAAAAATTTTAAAATATATAAGCATATAAAGTAATAATTATAACAATTATTCTTATATACAGATCTGTAGTAGGCAGAATAGTAATCCTTCAAATATGGCCATGTCCTAAGCCTCAGAACCTTTGAATATGCAAGGCTACATGGCAAAGGAATATCAATGCTGCAAATCAAATGAAATTTATTCTGCATTAATCAGAAAGGCCCAGTACAAGTGGCCTCAAAGGTAAAAGAAGGAGTTGGAAAGGAAAATAACTAAGAAAAGCAACAGTGTATTCAATCTGGCAGAAGGAAAAATTTTGAAAATAGATACAGATATCAAATGGAAGGACAAGAATAAAGGAGGAATGAAGGAAAAGGAGGAGGCAGAAAAGAGAACTATAGAGACAGCAATGCAACAAGTCCTTGGCCTGACGCTGTTGGCCCTGGAGATGGAGGAAGGGTGGAGGCACAGATTCACAGCCCAACACTCAGAAGGACACAGAGACAGATCCTCTGCCACAGCCTCCTGCAGAAGCCAAGCCGCACAAGTAAGTGAGACCCACCTCAGACCTCTGACTTTGCAAACTGTAAAATACTAAAATTATGTTATATACACCACTAAATTATGGCAATTTAGTGCAGCAGCAATAGAAAATAATGTAAGATGCAGTGTTCACAGTACAAGGGAAGGGGTGAAGGAATGGTGTTGTATAAGAGCCATGTTTTTAGCTCCCAATGGAATTAAATTAATGTAAATACGAAGGTGGTTCTGGAGAAACAGGATGTATGTGAAAAGGGGAGAACATCACCAAAATGATAAGAGTATGAAGCTCTAAATCTCTGTCCCTCCACAAAAGCAGTAAGTAAGCTGGAAAAACTCTCAGAGTCAACATCTTGGGAGTTCCGGAATATAATCTGGAGTGCTTGCTGATTCCAGTGAGAGCACTGTGAAGGTTCTGGTTCAGTCTGCCTGCTCACCATACCTGCCTCCCCAGCCCGGGAGCTCCACCAATATGGCGGCCCTCAGGGTACATGTTGGTGTACTGGACACATCAGTAAGAACCTTACTCTTGAAGCACTGTGGTAGGACATTTCGATCTTTGTGGTGGCTTGCCTTTGTTTCATCTGCCTTGAAGCTTCTCCAGGGTTGAAGTAGTTTTCCAAATGATGTCTGTCAAAATCACTTGAAGTCAAATATATTAGCTTTGGCCACCTGGACAAGGTACAGCAGTTGGGGCAAAGTACATAATAAACAGATCCAAAACTTAGGAATGGAAGAGATTGGGGAAGGAGATATTTGGGGGAATAAGGAATTTGGAAAGCTCCTATGTATTCCAGGGAATCTAGAAAGTCACACACATGTGCCCAGGGCTGTATGAATGATCATTAAAAAAAAAAAAAAAAAGCTGAGATGAACCAAAGATTTTACCTCTGGCTGACTTTCAGGGTTGGGGTAGACAGCAAGTGAAGGCTAAGCCAGAACTGAAAATAACCTGACTAACCACTGAGGATGCTTCTACATGCAGCCAGTCCACAAGGCCTGGGATGGTCATTATTCCCCACGGCCCCAGGCACTTGGACAACAAGTGACTGGCCGATCACTAAGCCCACAGAACAGAGACTTCAGTCTCCATGCACAACAAAAGACACAGACTTTCAAAAGCAGCTTAGAAGATTCATTACAAACAAGCAACACAACCCATAAAAAGCCACAACAAACTCTAGAGCTGCAGGGAGAATCTAATTTCCAGAATCAGCCCATTATAGTATTTAAAATGTTTAGTTCCAACAACAGCAACAAGATCTTTATGTGTATAAAGAAAAAATTATGGTCTTTTCACAGAAGTGAAAAAAGAAAAGAAATAAAAATTAATTGTTTTGGAAGCAGCTCAGATATTAGACTTTGTAAATAAAGACTTCATGTCCATATCTTAAATATGGCCAAAGAGCTAAAGGATGGCATGCACAAAGAATTAAAGTAAAACAGCAGAAAAATATCTCACCAAAAAGAGAATATCAATTATCAGTCAAATAGAGTATAGATAAAGCGGTAGAAATAAAAAAGAATAAAAAGACTTTGGAGCTGACAGTATAACTGAAATGAGAAATTCAGTGCATGGGTTCAGCAGCAAATGTGAGGAAGCAGAAAAGGAATTGAAAAGCATGTGAAGAGAGATGCTGAGGAACAAGAAGCTTGAGGACAGGCCAGTTGTCCAGCCTAAGGAGCAGGCGAAAATGCTGAATAAAGAAAAATGAACAGCACCTAAGAGACCGATGAGATTTCATTCAGTGTACCAAAATACACATATGGAAGCCCAGAAAGAGAGGAGAGAAAGAAAGGTGCAGAAAGAATGGCCCTCAAATTCCTAAGTTTTATTTTTAAAAAAAATATGAGTCTATATATCCAAGGGGCTCAATAAACTCTAAATTTGATAACCTCAGATGTAATGCTGAGATACAATGTAAGCAAATGATCAAAAGACAGAGGCTCTTGAAAGCAGCAAGAGGGAAGGTACTTGCCACATACCAGGGATCTCCAATAGGATGAACAGCTGATTTCTCACAAATACAGCAGTGGGAAAACAGTGGGACCACACATTTAAAGTGCTGAAAGAAAACATTAACAACCAGGAATAGTATGTCCAGTAAAATTATGTTTCAAAAATACTTGAAAAATTAAAATGTGTGAGAGGTGTGTGTCAGTCGTTTCTCTAAGATATGCTAAGGGAAGCCCTTAATTCCAGGTTGAAATAAAGGATATTCTATAGTAACTCAAAGCCTTATGAAGAAATAAAGAACTCCAATAAAAATAACTACATAGTTTTGGTTTTTAACTCTTTTTTCCTATATGTTAAAATGCATTTTAAAATCATAAATTTATGTTAAGGAACACACAATAGAGATGTAATTTGTGCTGTAACATTATGCAAGGTATAGAAGATGGAACTCTACAGAAGCAGATTTATGAAACTGAATTGGTGTTCACCCAAACTAGCATGCTACATATTTAGGATAAGTCATAATCCTTAGGGTAGCCACTAAGAAAATACCTCTAAAATAAAACAGAAACAAGAAAGGAATAAAGATAGTACACTATTTAAAATCAATTAAACACAAAAGAAGATAGTACTTAAAAAAATGTAGAATAAGAAGGACATACACAAAACAAGTACCAATGACAGAACTCAGTACTTCCTTATCGATAATTACTTTAAATACAGGTGGTTTAAACGCTCTAATTAAAAGGTAGTGATTGACAGAATGGATTTAAAAACAAAAACATTATCCACCTGTATTATCTATAAAAGAACATCTTTAGGTCCAAATAAACAAATAGTTTGGAAGTAGACTGAAGGGAAGAGAAACTCCATGCAAACGGTAATCAGAAATGGTCTGGAACGGCTGTACTAATACCAGACAAAAAAACTTTAAGTCAAAAGTTTTTGCCACAACGAATGGCAGTATATGTTGATGAAAGGACCGGTACATCAAAAACTATGAGAATTATATACATATATGCACCAAAGCAGAGTCTCAAAATATATGAAAAAAATTGACATAAATGAAGAAGTAAATAGACAAAACAGCTGACAGATTCAATAACTCACTTTCAACAATGGATACAGCAATCAGCCAGAAGACCAACAAAGAAACAGGACCTGAAAAACACTAAAAACCAAGTAGACCCAAGAAGTATACAACACTCCACCCAACAACTGCAGAATGTGTCATCTCTTCCATGTACAAATGGATCCTTCTCCAGGGCAGACCATATAGCAGATCACAGAACAAATCTCAACACAATTTAAAATACCGTTACCCCAAGAAAGTCTCAGGAGTTACATCTGTGCCCATGGGAGAATCCACATCAGCACAGAACCAGTGAAGAAATGATTCTCCAGCACAAGAAGCAGACACAAGACCTTCTCCTTCGCCTCCCCAGGTTCTGGCTAAAACAAACCAACTGGGACATGGACATACACACACACACACACACACACACACACACACACACACATGCTCTTCCCTGCTAATAAGGAAAGAGCACTCGGCCTTCTCAGGTATCTCTGTCCCCAGCCTTGGTCCTGACACTACACTCTGACATACACTATACATTATGGAAAACAGTCTGGCAGCTTCTCAAAAAGGTAAACATTCTGTGTCTGGCTTATTTCACCTAACATAATGTTCTCCAATTTCATCAGTTTTGCTGAACCCCATTAATGTACACATATTAATGAAAAATCACATAAAGCAAAACATTTTAAAAGTGTTAAACACTGAGTTATTCTGGGGCTCAGCAAGTCTCCTCTTAGGTCTATACCCCAAAATAATGCAAATCTATGCCTATACGCAGAAAAACATCTACAGTACTCATAGAGAAGCTGAGACCTAGGTCTGAATGTGGTTTTTCCCTCCAAAACTTGTGCTGGAGTTTAATCCTATTATGAGGTACTGGGAAGGTAGAAGCTTAATCTCTGGTGTTCGGAGTGAGTGTCTGGGAAGAGATGAGGATTACAAGAGCCCCATGATTGAAACACTCTGTCTCCCACTATGTGATGCCCTGCACCACCTCAGAACTCTGCCAGGAGAAAAGCCATCGCCAGATATGACCCCCGGACCCCAACTCACCAGAACTGTGAGCCAAAATAATCTCTTTGCTTATAACTCACCTGCGTGCCAACCTGATTGGAATATATCATCAGCGACAGAAAATAGACGGGGACGGAAAGCAGGGAGGCGCTGTGTGGGGAGGCAGCTCCAGGACCCAGGGCTGGGGGCTGGGAACTCAGATGCCCCCACTGCGTCACTGGGGTGAAGCCAGCTCTGCCAGATCCAGCAGGGGTCAGAGTCTGGGCATGGCCACTCCTGCTGGGGCACTTTTGCCACTGCCAGTTAAATCCTAGGTGCATGTCCATCTAGTGCTAAGTGAGGTGGGCAGCGTTCATGACCACAGGCAGACTTACTACCCGACGTCCAGGCGCATCTCATTCTCACAGCAAAATGCTCCCTGCGGCAACGCCGCAGACATGCACCAGATTTTTACGTGGCAGCACTGCCCTAGGGGCAGATTTTTCCCAATGGTACTGAATAACAACAGAAAAGTTAAACCCTACTGACCATTTTGCATATGCTCCAGGCCAGACGTATGTGCTCGCATCACACTTAGGCATCTTTAGTTTCACAAACTTTATATATTCGCACATTTTTAGTCCTCAGATGCATACATACCTAAATTCTGATTTTTTTGCCAGTGCTGTTAAACTTTGTAGATCTGTTAAGAACCAAAATCACATATTATAGCTATAATTACATGATTATTGATTCTAAATTTTGCCTTAAAAGTAAAAAGCTCAGTTGTATGCAACATATTCCATTGAAGCGTGACACTAACTACGGCTGGCTTTGTTGTGTGTTAAACGCATTTGTGTCCCCTGTGTGTGCAGAGCTTTCCATAACACAGCTCAGGAAAGCACCTTGATATACTGGATCCCCCCCTAAAACCAACACTGTTTGTACAGACAGCCACTTTTTGGTTCTGTTCCTAAATGCACTGGACTAATTAGATAGGCCTAACTATAGTGCAGTCTAAAATTAGTCACTGAAAAGGCACATTTAAACAGATACATTCTATTTAAGAGGACTCTAACTCTGACAAAACAAGACAAGATGATGTTTCTTAAGCTACTATGCTAACTGGATTTGTTTTGTTTTGCCATCTTTGTTTTATATTCCCTTGCAAAACTTTGTAACTGTGGCCTATTAACATTCCTCAGAAGTGTGACTTTTGACAGACAATCTGAACAGTATTTTAAGCTATTAGGCTATTCCCTGTAAGACAAATGGGATAGGACACTAACTCTCAGTATCTGGAGAAAACTGCAATTGGATTAAGACCTACTCCTTCTGCTTTAAGACTGGCATAAGTGACCTTCTGGGTGTTCAACAACCGAGGTGTGGAGACTACCAAAAAGAAGAAAAAAGGGCTAAGACCTTCACCCCTGCCCTCCAGGCCAGCCATGACCCAGGACACACAGAACCCCTGTGGAGCTCCACAGTCACCAGTCACAGATCACCCAACCTCTCCAGCAGGGGGACAGGTGGGCAGGAGTCAACTAACTTGCCTCGTGCTAAGAGCAGCGTCACTACAGAGGGGGCTGTCCCCAGGCTCTGAAGGAAAGCCGCACGGTCAAGGAAGACCGTGACCAGCCTGGTGGATGACACAATCGGTAGAGATCCGAGGGAACCAAAGGCTCTTCATGTGGCCCCCAAAGGAACCCCAGAGAAGTCCTGACTAACCTTAATGATAAAAGAAAGTCAATTTTGATTAGTCACTTGGGTCTTAAACAACCAACAGGAAAGTAAAACTAGAGTGAAATACTTAAAATACTTAATAAAGAGAGACAGAAATGAGAGACAGACAGAAACAGAAATCTCTGCCTAGTCTCCGTAAGATGAAGGACATAGTTTCTCAGGGGTAGTGCCCAGTCATAACCTAGCCTGGGCTGGGTCTTTTCCTGGCTCTGAGGAGGGGCGTCTCAATCATTTAGGGGGTATCTGTTAGGAGCTGGCCAGACAGGGTTGATTAGCCCTGAGTGAATCTCATCTCCCTTCAACACAGAGGACCCCAGGATAAGAAGTTGACTGGAACATTCAGCCACACCCAGAAGGCTCCAGCCATTATCCTAAACCTGTGATCACTTGGATTCCAGGGAAGGCAGAGACTGGAACCACCACAGAAAGAGACAACTCTTTCCCGGGAAGAGATCATCCCTCTAACAAGAAGGAAGAGGCCCCTTATCCCCCTAACAACTGCCAGAACATGAGGATTCCAGAGCAGACACCAGCACTGAGGTCACAACTGTCAGAACAGAGTTTCATGATTTCTGATCCTATTTGTATGTTTTTTTCCTTCTACCTCCTTTGGATTAATTTTGCACCCTGCTCCAAGTTCCTGCACTGGAAATTGATTGCTTTAATTTGTAGACTTTCATTTTTCATATAAAAGTCCATCCAAGTTCTGATATTTGGTGTGTTTAGTCATAATTGAGTTGTAAGTATTTTTAAAGTTTTATCATTAATTCCTTTTTTTTTTTGGTACCGGGAATCAAACTCACAACCTTGCACTTACCAGAAAAGTGCTTGAGTCACTGAGCTAAGTCCTTGGGCCTCATCATTAATTCTTTGACCCATAAATTATTTAAGAAGTTTGCTTGTAATTTCCAAATAATGTTTTCAAAAACTTTTGGGCGGTTATTAATTTCTAACTTCAAATCACGACAGAAAACAAGATCTGCATCTTAATTATTCTTTGAATTTTCATGAAATTTTCACAATTGATAGATAGATATCTATAACTATTGTATGTGTGCTTGAGAAAAATGAATATTTATCAGATGCAAAATTTTCTCTGGCCGCTGAATTAAGCTTGTCATTTGCACTGTTCAGATCTTCCTTATCTTTGCTGATTTTTTATCTGCTTAATCCAACACTAATTGGAAAAAACTAGCTGAAATCTCCCCCGAATAATGACAGGTTTCTGTATTTCTGACAAAGTTCACATCCAATATATGGAGGCTGTTTTATTAAACGAGCTATCTTTAGAACTCCTATACCATCTTGGGGAAATGAACCTTTTCTCATTAAATAGTGACCTAGCCTTCCCTGGCCACACCTCTGGGCTTGAGCCTGAGATTGATTCAACACCAGCCCGCCTTGGCTGCCTGATATTTCTGTTTCTGTGCTTCCATTTGCAACCTTGTCTGGTCTTCACACTTTATTTATATCTCTGGTGATCAAATGTTGCTGGATTTGGGATTTTGGCTTCATCTTGTTTATCTAATGCAATAACCTCTCTGTGATTTGATGGACTTAATCTATTTTCATCTACTGGGATTATTGGTATATTTGGACCTCATTTTTCCTTATTCTATGATTTCAATTTATCTTGGCTTTTCTGTTTCCTGTTTTTTTTAAATAACTTTTATTTTTAAAATGACCGCTTTTTTCTAGAATATATCCTCTCACAGATGTGTTGGCTGCAGCCTAGGCACACATGCACACCTATGCACACCTCTGTACACCAACAGCTAGCGGCACACCCATGCCACCCTGAAGCTCGGGTACATCTGAGGTTTTTGGAGGGGAGTAGAGATGGGTGCCACTGGGTCCCACACTCCCCAGGTTAGTGCTGCTCTGGGGTATCAGAGACCCTGCAAACATGCTTCCTTGGACAGGTGCAAATGTCACATCAATGTCCACACCAAACTCATTTCCGGAACTGAGAGAAAGTCACCCCTTAGGTACAGGCAGGCAATAAGAGGTTTTCCAGTCTTCACCATTTCCTACACCTTACAACGCCGGGGGGCATAGGTCCATGCTCCTGCTGTAAGGAAGGCATGTGGCACACAGCCCCCGTTCCCCAGAGACGCAGAAGCCCAACACATCTCAGCCCTGGACCCATTTCTATTCGTCGATGGGGCAGGCACGTGGGAAGTGTCCTGGGCCTGGAGCCCAGCAGGGAGCCGCTGCTGCCCCAGCACTCGCTTGTAGAGCTGGAGTCCTTGGTGCTGGCATTACGCAGCATCCTTGCTGTTTTACATTCACGTCACTGGGCCTCTGAGGCTCCGGGAGCCCACACCCTCAATGGAGTTCTGAAGAGCAGCCTAGGAAGCTGACATGCCCTCAGAGGAAAGGTCTTCTGGAGACAGGAATGCGGTCCCCTCATCTCCAGCTTCTGGAAGGAATCTGGAGCTAAGGGAGAGGTGAGCACAGCGCTAAGGAGTCAGAAGGAGCCAGGGAGCTGGCACACTGCCCGTGCAGGAGGATGAAGAGTGGGCCACAAAGGTTAGACAGCAGCTTGGGCAGTGGCTTGGGGATGTGGCTCTGGGGACACGGTATAGCAGCTGCTTGGCAGAGCCAGGCACACAAGAAAGGTAGAAGAAGGGCTCCTGCAGACCCACTGTGACCCAAGGAGGGCCCAGACTGAGCCAGTCTGGGCACAGGGGGAGAGAACCGCCCAGTGCAGCCACATAAGGGAACCTGCCCTTAGCAAGACTTTCAAAGGAGCAGGGCATAAAGGCAGACCGAAAGGGCCGCTCAATGTCACGACTACATTTAGGAGAAATAACCACAAGAGGCAGATTTACAGAGACAGGCAGTAGATGTGTACCTGGGGGTACGGCGTGACTACTGACAAATGGATAGACTGTCAGGTGGATTGACTCTGACACTGGAAATTGAATTCTTCACATCCACGGCACCTCAGCCTATAACAAAGTCAGAAGCTCAACAGTGCTGTTTAACTCCGATCAGGCTGGACAGCAATCCATTCTGGAGGGCAAAAGAGGAGCTGTAAACAACTTCTTATGTCAGTGGGCCCATTGCCAAGGATTAGCAACACCAAGGCCAAGACAGGAAAAAAGAGCCCTCAGGAAGAGATGGGGCAGAAGTCAAATTCAGCTTCCATGCAGCCAAGACCACAGGTTCGTCTCCCTGAATTTGGAACCCACGGCACCTCAAAGAGGCAAGGCAGGCCGCCTCCAGAGCCTGAAGGGGACGCACAGCCCTGCCCGAGGCTCAGAACAGGGCTTAGAGCTGCGTAACAGAGCATCTGATCTGACACCAGAGCACATGGCCACCTGGGGAAAGCCATCGGGGAGGACCTGGACTGCGGTTTGGGTCTGGGGCTGTGTCACTGCTGGTGCTGCTGACATGAATTCCGCACCTGAGCGCAAACAGCAGCTTTACCCACCTTCTCTCCACCCGTGAGTTCAGAGCTCCTTTGGCTCAGCTTCTCCCGGCAGGGCCAAGGCCAGAGTGGATGGGCAAAGCTTCCAGCAGGTAGGGCTGGCTTCAGAGGGCAGCAGTGGGAAAGCCGCCGAGTTCCCCCAGCCGGCCCGCAGCCATTGCTGGGGCCACACTAGTACACACACAGACCAAATGGAGCCAGGCTTTGCCCCACCATGAATCTCCATCCACAAGGATAGGAGGGGTCTGGGCTGCCGTGGTGTGCACGGCACAGGTCACCCCACCAGATCACCAAGGCCTACTGAGCCCCTCCGCACAGCCCCCGAACCAGTGGCTATCCCATCAGCCTGATGGGCCTGGGAGTCTGCTACAGCCACAGGCCCTGGCCACTTGCCCACCAAGACCCCTTAGCTGTGCCTCGGGTCCCCTCAGGCAGGCACATAGCACCTCCTACCTTTGAAGAGGGCCCAGCAGCCAGCGGGATCCATGGCACAGTGAGCCACAGGTCCCACATGGTCCAGGCGTATGATGGGCCTTTTGGACCACAAACACCCAATGGAGAAGGGTCCTGGGACTGTCCCACGGGGACCAAAGTGTCAGGGCTGCCTGAGAAGCTCTATGAGCCTGAGACCTCCACTGAGGCCGGGAGGGGAGACAGGTAGACACAAGTCCCCTGAAGCTCCACAGGGCAGTGCGGCTCATTCCAGCATTTTCTGCGTGGATACAGACACTGCCTGCTCTGTGGACCAGTGTGTGCACACACACACAAGTGTGTACACATAAGAGAGGCAGACGCAGAGACAGGGCGTGTGCAGAGGTAACTCCCAAGCAGAGGCAGCCTCTGTCTGGAAGTCTCAAACCCCACCACAGAGGGAGCAGGCGGGGAGACCTGGACAGCCGGAGGGAGGCTCGCTCACCCGTCTACTGGGGGCACAGAGCCACAGCCGAGCACTGCCTGCAGGCCCAGGCCCAGAGCTGCCTCACCTCTGATCTCCACAGAAACCGAAAATTGAGATTTTAATGAAACCTCTTGATTTTTAAGTATACATTCAGCGAACATGTTGAGGGGTGGTAATACAGGGATTCACCTTAGTTTAACACCGCAGCTTTACAAAGAAGACACTGAAGCCAGGCCAGAGCAGGGCCTACCACCACCCTCCACAGCCCACAGGGAGCACCCACAATGTTCTGTCACTGAGGACTCCAGGAAAGGGCACCTTGGGCCTCTCCCCACAGACCACATCACTAAGGGCCCACACAGCGGGAGCTTTGCAGTGGCCCAAGGTTTCTGGGTGTGCAAGGACCCAGGGCTCCTTCCCAGTCCAAGTGCTGGACAAATCTGAGCCCAGTTTTGCTAATGAAGGCCAAGGACATAAGCTGCTCCCAGAATTTTGCCCAAAGGCGCCCCACTGTCTGACCTCCTGGACAAAAGTGGGGAAGAGGTGGAATCTCCTGGGTCTACAATTGGCCATTTGCTCCCAGGCCACAGGGTCTGGATGGTGTCCCAGCAGGCAGACCCACCGCAGGGAGCCTGGGAAAAGCGAACCTCAGACCTTGCAAGCAGAGGCCAACAGGAACACTTGCACCCAGCTCCATGGGGCCTGGCCAGTGGGGCGGCTCCTTCAGGGCTGCCCTGGGCAGGGGGGCCATTCCCGGGGAGCTGGGCAGCCTTGCTCTAGCTACCCAGTCCCGTCCAGGGTTCTGTCCAGCCTGGACAGCGCCTCCCCACCCCACCCTGTCACTCCTCCCATTAATGCCCTGCAGATGGCTTTCCTCACCAGCCCCCAAGAAAAACAGGCCAACCACAGATTTCTCTTCACAGAAACAGAACCACTGGAAAGTTCTCTCTTGACATTCCTGAAAGGAAAATAAAAATTCCTCTGAAGTGCATTTCAAGTGAGAGGCAGTCCCAGCCACATCTGAGACCTGAGCACTGTGGGCGTGGGCGGAGGTCCCCAGCACTGAGGCCGCCACATGACAGCCCTGGTCGGCTCCCCCCGCCACCCACCTGGGAGCTGCTTGGCTCAGACAGTTTTCAGAAACTCTGCATTAGCTGCCAACATTTAAAAATGAAGCACTTTTACATAAAGTCGTGATTTCCGGCTTCTCCTGTAACCTCAGAGGCCCTCCCGCTGCCGGCCAGCCCCATGTCCAGCCCATCCAGCCCATTCGACCTGTGAGCTGCCATCTGCTCCCACCGGGGTCCACACACAGCCTCGGCCTCTGTGGATGCCCAAGCCCCAGGCTCCTGGCAAGGTCACTGGCACAGGTGCTCCTGTCCCTGGACACTCTGACCCCGCGGAGCAGGGTGCCGAGACTTAGATGTCCCTCGTCTCTTGTAGGCACTCCAGCCCATGACGGCTCTGGAGTGGGGGTTCAGAGCTGAGCAGCCCATCGCTCCTCTCGTTCCTACCCTGAACCCCCAACCTGAACAACAGCCCAGTGCCCGGGTGCCGCTCCCCGCAGACCACGGCAGTGTTCGTGCCCAAGGTGTAAAGCCCTTGGGGTGGCCCCTGGTCCTTTGCCCTCCTGGAATCATCTGTCCTCAGTGGTCTGACCCATCATGGCACTGTGTCCTCCTAATGCCAGTGTTTGCCGAGTCCACAGGTCCCCCCCAGTCCAGGCCCTGCAGCAGCCCCAACTGCAAGCGCATGCAGGTGCGTCCACAGGGAGCTGGATGGGCCTCCGGAGAAAGCTTCAGCGGCCTCCCAGGCCTGTGTCCTGGCAAAGGTGACAGCCACAGGTGCCACACTGGGCTCTCCACACTGAGGTCTGGGGGGGGCGTGCTAGTGCAGCAGTACTGGCTTCTCTCTGGCCTCGGGTGACTCTGGATGCGGCAAATGCCACCCATGGCCATGGCAGGGACAGTCTAACCAGACCCCAGCGCCCTCTCACTCACAGCTCCACACTGCTGACCTGGCCTGTCCTCTCCATCCCCTCGGCCCCTCTGGTTGGGCCAGAGTCCCTCATACCAGCTCCTGCCTTCTCCCTGCTTGCCCTCCCCAGGGACACCAAGCTATACCACTTACAGCCAGGGCTCAGCACCCCCTGCTGCCGTCTGCCTCAGGGGTCTCTCTAGTCTCACTCTGTCCCTTCACAAGTCCTGGCTCCTCCCTCAGGACCTGCCCATTGTGGCCCCCAGTCTCTCTTTTCCCCAGTGAGTCTACACTATGATCTCCACCCTAACACCCAGTTATGGCATGGTAACTTCACAACACTGCTCGCCAGTTTTTCTAATTGGGCAGATATCACCAGAAGCTACCTGTTGCCGGGGGCTCTGTCTGCGCCCCTCAGGGTCCCAGAGCCTGAGCCGGTACCAGGCCTCGCTGTGCATCTCCAAAAATATCTGTCCGGTGGGTTGAATGACCAAGTCAACAAGCAACCTGATTCCCACAGGACACTTTATGTCCAAAGACAATGGGTCGGGAGCAGTCGCTGGAGCACACGGGGAGTGGCAGGGCCGGCCTGGCCCCCTGCTGCCTGGCCCCCTGCTGCACCTGCTGCCCGACAGCAACCCCAGGCAGAGCGGGCTGAGGCTCACAGCTCTGCTGTCCTCAGGTACCTCAAGGTGCATGTCTCTGACACGCCAGGCTTGGCGTTGCCTCGCCAGCCATGCCCAATCCCCTGCTCTCTGTGGCTTGCTGCAGACATTCCCAAATAAATGTCCGACGGTTCCCAAGGAAAGTCTGGGCTCTTAGGTCTGGAAGGAAGACAGAGGCCACTGTGCAGTGCTCACCTGGGGTCTTCAATCTTAGCTCCAGGAGGCCTGGGGTGGGGGGGCAGAGCCATGGACTGGAGGGTGACGGCAGAATCAGCCACTGATACACAGGGCCCAGTGCAAAATAAAAACCCAAGGTTCCTATGCACAGAGAAATTAAGAATTCCAAGATGGAGGAGGTGGGGGGCCTGGGGTGGAGCCCCCCAGCCAAACATGTACAAGGCCCTGGGTTCTATCCCACCCCACCATTCCCCACATGCTCCAGGATGGTGACAGCTGGCAGGTCACACACTCCTGATGCCAGCCTTGGTCAGGAGCAAAGAGATGGGACCAGCAAGGGCTCCAAGTCCCTCAGTCCTGCAGCCTCCCACCTCCACAAGCCCCAGACACTGCAGCCAGGAGCATCGTCACTGTGCGTGCCACCATCACCGTGAAAGCAGCGCAGCACAAGTAGCGTCTGCAGTCTGCAGAAAGTACTGCTCTCAGGAATGAGGGACACGCAGCCAGGCTTTCTAGGCAGCTGCATTCATTCTTTGTTTTCACGGATATTTAGGCACCGACCGTGTGCCAGGTGGTCCACCCTGGGCCGGACACTCCGCTGCAGACAGAAGCTCCTCCCCGAGCTACGCTGTGAGCCACCTGAGGACTTGCACACCCTTGCTGGGCTTCCACCTTTGCGTCCTCTGCAGAGCTCCCGGCCCTGGCACTCAGAAGTGTCCCTAGGACGGCTGGCCATGAGGCGGGTTCGAGACACAGAAACCAGCAGCCCTGAGCTGTAGGCCTGTTCCTTCCAGCCCCGTGCAAGAATCCAGCAGCCTGGCTCCCACAGAAGCCTCTGTTTCCTCATCAGTGAAGTGGGCACAGCAGTGGCACCAACCAACCCCGTGGGCTCATCACAAGGCTCTGTGGGACGCGTGCCATGGCGCCAGTGGAGCTGAACTACAATTCCCCTTGTCCTCTTCCCCCACTGCTCTCACACACGACGGCTCTCATGGGCCTCAGTTTCCCCGGCTGCCTCAGAGCTATTGCCCAGATTTAAATGACCCTCATGTAAGCTCTTACTAAATGCTACTGCTCAAGTACTGAGGGGCTTTGTAGTCAGGGGTTGTGCTGAGAACAATTAGAATCAGGACACAGAATTTATAATATTATTTTATGATGGTCACCCAGAGTTAAACACAAAAAAAGTACAGGAAATCTGTTCACAACACTAAAGACACAGAATATTCAGCCAAGGTCCTGGATCCCACAGCAATGTCCTGCATGAGTCCAGGTGAAAACCTAGAGCCTGTGACAATGCCTCCCATGAGTCCAACTAGAGGTCTAGAGCCCATAAGAAGGACTCACACCGGTCTCTTCTATGGATCCGTGCTGGGAAGGCCCATAGGTCAGCAGTAGAAGCTAGAAAGTCTATGCCAGCGGGGTGAAGGACCTGTGCTGGTGGGTTGAGGGTTTTACACTGCAGCTGAGAAGTCATGCTCGTAATAAAGACAAGGGCTGTCCTAAAAAGCACCACAGCCATCCTCGGTGACACGGAGGCCCCTAGCTCCTCTGACGATAAGAACAGATGAGTACATGCCAGAAAGCCAGCATGATGAGTTTCTCCTGGAGATTAAATAGCACACATCTTCCCCTCCGGAGCCAGGAAGTGTTGCTCAATGTAAGGACCAGAGCCCCCCCAAAGTGAACCACAGCCACTCTCACCAACAAGGTCCCAAGCTCCTCCGATGACAATGGTCGAACTCACACTGGGGAAGCTAGTCATGACGAGCTCCCCTAGGAGAGCCAGTGGCTCAAACAGCAACACTTAGAGAAACCTGCAATGCCCGCTTTGTCTTCTCCACGTCTCTATTTATGCGGGCAACTTCCTCAGGTGGCCATCTACACGCCACACTATGCTGATTTAATTCAGCTGGTGTTAAGTTGACCACCAGTTTTTAAACCATAACAGGGGGCCACAGAAGAGCGGGCTTTGTGCAGTGCACGCTGACAGTGCTGGAAAGGAAGGGGGCCTGCGGCCGGGAGCGGCTTCTATCAGATGAGACAGGAAGTCAGTGTCCAAAATAGATAAACAGCTCAGCCGGATCTCCTAGGTTAAGACCCCAGGAGAGAACTGGGCAGAAGAATCTAACCCCGCATAGAGACCTTCACAGTCCTCGCCCACGGGGCGGAGCATTCATCCTCACCAGCAGCCAGAGGGCCACAAATTAAAGCGAAAAGCGGCACTGGATGACTGAACTATTTTACGGTCCAGGACCCGTGCCGGCGAGGATGTGGGGAACCCGGGGCCTAGGTGGGAACTGGCCGGGCCCTGCTGAACACGCTCCTTTGGTGTTCGGGCTCTGCGATTCTCTGTCACTCAGCAAGTGCTGCTCAGAGCTGCGGGGTGCACAGGAATGGAGCCCAAGGCCAGCTGCCTGGGTGTCCCCAAGCCCACATTCCAAGAGAGGTGGCGCCGGGGGCGGGGAGCACACAGCCGCCCGCCGTGTAGTAAGCAGCTGTCATCGCAGGCGCACATGGGCACGTGGCCTGTCCTGCACGCGCCCCAGGCTGCCCTTCCACTGCGCCTCACCCCACCCAGTGGCAGGCTGGGAAGAAGACCTGGCCTGCTGGACGAGCAAGGATGCCCCACACTGTTACCCAGGATCTTCGCGGGGAAGGCCTCCGACCCCCAGGGCAGGAGGAGCTGCGGGAAACCCCATAGCCGGCCCACTCGGAGTCCCTCCTCACCATCGCAGTGAGCCCACCACCCACATCTTCTCTCTGGAAAACGGATTTTTCCAGCCAGAGTGGCACAGACAGCAGGAGGGCGTGGCAGCAGGACAGAGGCACGGGGCCTCTGTAGCTTCTCTACAGGGGCCCATGAAGATAGCCCAGCCTCAGGGCTTTGCACCTGCTGTTCCCTCCCCCTGAATACACTTCCCAGCGCCAGTCTGCCCCGTCCAGCTGAAGGCTGGGCCAGGAGCACCTCCATCCTCAGAGTCCACTCTCCTGCTGCCCTGTCCCCCATTCACCTTTGAGGAGGAGATTTTCTACTCACTGTGTCCCCCTGCTAACCGGAGCTTGAGAGAGGGGGCTCCCTCTGACTGGTCCACTGGTCCACTGGTCCTCAGGACCCCCTCACGCAGTGGACACTCGGTAAGAATGCAGGATAAACGGAAGAATGAGAATGCATGTGGGCAGCCTCAGACTCCTGCCTGAGAGCTGCAGCTGTTTTACTACTCTCCCTCCTGTGATCTCAGGCAGGGTCACGTGAGGTATCGTTGAGCCCTGCGTGACACCCAAGCACTTGGCCCTTCCCAGCCCAGCTTTTCTGCACAAGCCAAGCTCCCAGGCCATGCCCTCCACCAGGTCCTTGTCCAGCTGCTTGCAAATTTTGTTCCATCTCCCAAACCCTAAGCTGAGTGTGCACAGGTGTGCATCATCCCAGGTGTGCACCCTCAGGTTGCACATTTCCTGAGGCTTTACCCTACGTTGATTACCTTTCTGCTACTGTGACAAAATACCTGACATAGTAAACTTAAAAGGAAGAAAGGTTTATTATAAATCATAGTTTAAGAGTTTTATGTCCACAGTGGCACAGCCTGATTCTTTGTGCCTGTGATGGCCCAGTACACCATGGTGGGAACACAGGCAGAGGAGGCCTGCTCATATCATGGAGACCAGAAAGTGAAAGACAGGAAGAAGAAAGGGTGGAGCCCCAATAGTCCCTTCTAGGCCACACCCCGAGTGACCTCACTTCTTCCCCTTAGGCCCCCCTGTTAAAGGTCCCACCACTTCCCCAAACACCACAGGCTGGAGATGAACCTTTAATGTAGTCTTCAGAGGACTTATCCAAACCACAGCACCCCACAACCAAGTCCAGGCCAAAGGGCCAAGTCGAGAGCTCTGGCAGAAGCGTCCAACCCAAGAATGCAGCCCACACCCCACCTGCTGCGTGACTGGTGCCGCACAGGCAGCAGTGGTGCAGCCAGGGAGCCCCCGAGCTTCCTGAGCTGACACCAGCTGGGGAGGTGCCACAGGCAGAGTGCAGGCTGTGGGATGTCTCCCGGTCAAAGCCGCCTGGAGTAAAAGCAGGAAGCAGAGAGGGCAGGAGAGGGCGGAAGGGGCTCCAGGTTGGGAGCAGTGACAGCTGAGGTGAATGACAGTGCGTGTCAGGCAGGGGGAACACCGGGCCCCGAGGCTGCCATGACCTCCCTGAGGCTGGGTCTGGGACAGACTCCATGCTCCTCCCCTTCCCTGTCTCTGGGCTGCCCCAGCTTGGGTTCAAGACAGAGGATGAGACTAACAGAGAGAGAAGGACGCCGTGGTGGGAGGAGGCGAGAGCCAGACACCGATGTTTCCCCTAATTGTGTGACCTTTTCCGGCTAGAGTTCCTTCAGGGCCAAGTGCACAGCACTGCTTGGGATTAATTTCAAAGAGAAATGGGTCAAGGAAAATTGGAAATTTTTATAGAAAACACTTCAGGCTTGGAGCTGGCTGAAGGTGTCTGTCATTCTGCCGAGAATTCCGAGAGGAAGTGGGGCCTGTGGCTGGAGGTCTCTGGCTGGTAGGAGCTGGCAGAGGACTCCGCGGCCAGGGTGTGAGCTGGGCCTGTCCACCCTCTGGTGGTGAAGAGCTCTCGCTCCAGCGCCCATCCCGGGTCCCCTGCCATACCGAAAGCCTGGTCTTGTGAGGGGAGCCCAGTCCCGGGGGTGCTGTCCCCAGCGGGCGGGCTTGTAAGCCTGAAGCACAAACGCCACAGATGTGCACAGTTGCCCGGAGACAGCGTCCCCCCAGCAGCTGGCGTCCCCTGTGCTGGGGACACGCACGGAGCAGGCCTGCTGAACTGAGGCCCCGCCAAAGCAGTGGCCAGTGAGCTACTGCTGCTCATTAAGTTCCAGACACACCTGCGCCGACCGCCGACTGGCAGTGTGCTGTCTGGAAGCCAGACTGATCACGGCACACCACCAGGAGGGCTCTTCGGGGTCCCTCACAACACAGATCCCAGGGAAAAAACAAAAAGCACCCATCTATTGTGTGTGTAGCAGAGCAGGGCGGGAGACCGGAACCAAGACAAACGCCCCTGGGGTCACAGCCGTGCGGCCCTGCAGCAAGGAGCGGGCTCCATGAGAGGGCAGGATGGGTGTGCCCAGCTCTGGCAGTGCCTGGGTGCTGTACCCATTTAGAAATGGGGAAACCAAGTCTGAGAGGGTTTGGGGACATGGCCCAGGGCCCCACAGTCAGCAGTGGAGTCGCCAGGGCAGGGCGCTCAAGCCACACACACTCCAGCCCTGCTCAGAGAGGAAGCCCCTCGGAGACACGGCCTCTGGAGCTTGGCTCCCTGCCCTCAGCCGGAACCACAGCCAGGCAGGAACCGAGACTGCCACCAACCACCCAGGACTCTCCTGGGGCCGCGGTCCCTGCTGTCCCACCCGACGCAGATCCTGGAGGCAGAGGGGGAGGCAAGTCTGACAGGGCAGCTAAACCATGCTGGGCTGAAGCGGGGAGCCCGCCAGCGCTAGTTAGGACAGACCAGTAACAGACTGCGGTGGACACACGGTGACGTCCCGTTCTGTCTCCACCGTGAATGAGGTGAGCCCCAAGCCTAACCCTGTCTGCAAGCCCGGCTCCAGGAGCTGGGGGGGAGGGCTCCCCAGCTGCAGATCCCAGCCTTAGGGGCGCCTACAGCAGGCCAGGCCGGGGAGCCTCTGGCTCACACAGCCAAGTGTTCTCCCCAAGTCTGACCCCAGACACCTCTGTGCCTCTGAGAATGTGCAGCTCTGACTTTCCCAGCGCCAGCCCCCACCCATCCTTCCCCGTGCGGGGCCACGTCAGCACCCTGGCATCTCCACAGCCATCCCAAGGGGCCCTGCCAGGGTGCACTAGGCTGGGAAACGCCTCCCGGCGCCGGGCCAGCCGCCTCGGGTTTCACAATCAGCGCTTCTCCCGGTTTCCTCGGCCTGGGCTGCAGGCGCAGCGCGGCAGACACCAGGGGAAGGAGCGTGGTGGGCCAGCTGCGGCAGCCGCAGGGTGGCTTGTCAGGGCACACAGCCAGCACAGGGGGGAGCCAGGGTCACCAGGGCAGGCCGGGACAGCAGCACTGGGCTGGAGACCCACAGAGAGGTCCCGTGTGGGGACACCAGCGAGGCCCAAGGGTCCGGCTGTGAATCAGGGCCAAGGTCTGGGCTCTGTCCATCCTGCCCCAGGACCCAGGCTGGTGGCTGAGCCAGGCCACTGATGGTCATGACCGCCAGGGGATCCACATCCCACTCCCCAGACCCCGAGAGCAGGTGGACGAAGGAGACAGCAGACACGCCTCACTTAGGGACCCTAAAACGGGGACCACCGGGTTACCTGACTGGACCCCAAGCAATCCCGAGTGTCTTCAGAAGGGGGAGGCACAGGGCACTTGGCTAGAGAAGAAGAGGTCATGGGGCCCCGGGGGTGCAGCCCAAAAGGGTGCACTGTGAGCCTGGAGGCTGGTGCCTCGGGGAGTGGGGTGAGGCCAGGAACTGGACGCTCCCTGGAGGAAGCAGCCCTGTGGACATCCTCAGAGGCCCCGAGACACCCACCATGATTCTCAGCTCTGGAACTGGGGGAAACAATGCTGTCTTAAGCTACTAAGTGTGTGGGGACCCATCACTGTGGCTAAGACGACAGTGGCTGCAGGGCAATACCTTCCCATAGCCCTGCCAAGCCCCATCCTCTCGTCTTGCCTCCTGTCCCCCTCTGGCTGGCCCTCCCCACTCCCCAAATCCGCTGAGGCCTGGTATCTGCCTACCACTGGCAGGACAGGGCTCCTCTCCCTGCAGCCTCCTGCGACCAAGGCGGGCGGGTCGGAGCACACGGCCTTCACTCAGTCCTCGCACACCCTTCTGATAGCTGCCCGCTGCCCGCAGGACACTGTCCAGGGCCTGGGTCATTCGAGGCTGTGGCCTCACACAGCCCCAGCAGCAGGCACCGCTGCCCTCAGCGCCCCGCCCCGCAAGTCCACGCGAGCTCTCCAGCCTGGACAACTCCTGTATCAGCCTGGGGTGGGAGGGCCGGCTCCTGGCTGTGGCCGCTGGGCGGAGTCTCTCACAGCAGCCTCCAGCTGCCCCGGTCACATGGAGCGGCCGCTCTGATCACTTCCCCGGCAGGCGGCGCTGGCAGCAGCGGTGGGGCAGAGGCTCCCTGGGAGGACAACGTGGCCTGACAGCAGCGGGCAGAGGCTTGGCACTGGTGCTTCTGAGGCCACATGGGGCCGCTAAGGTCATCGGCTTGGGGCTGACATCGCTCCCCTCTGGTAGGGACAGTACGCTCAGCTCCAGGGCATAGTGGTCGGCAGACAGGAACCACCTGGCCCTCCTCGGTCCTGAGGTGTGCTGGGGTCCCCAAGAGGGCAGCCCCAGAGCAGGGCAGAGCAGGGCTGACAGAGATGTGTGTGCTCCATCAGTTCCAGATGGCACTTTCCCCAAACTAGAAGCCACACTTTAAAGTCAGGGCGGCTCACATAACAATTATGGAATCTGAATTCTCCTGACATAAGATAATGAGCTTCCCCAGACCTGCCCTGCTACCAGGCCAAGGGCAAGGGGAACCAAGGAAGGGCTCCGCCTTCAGAAGGGGCCTCTGCTCTGCCAGTGCCCGTGTGAGCCCAGGGCCAGGGACCCCGTGCGGCCTCGTTCATGCTGCTGTTTCCATTTTCACACAGATGTTTCCTCTGTCACCCATGTTTACCTCAGAAGTGGGGGAACAAAGCCAGACCACCAGGCGGATGAGGCTGTTGCCTCCTTTTCTGTGCCGCCAGCCTCACGGGTACGGACAGCCATGCCCTGCAGCTCGTCCTGAGGTGGCGAGGCCCTCTGCAGATGCCTGGCACTTGACCTGGGCAGCTTTACAGAATTCCAACTGGTCCCTTGCAGCGGGAAACAGCTGGCCCAGAAGGCCAGTGGTGGGGATCAGCTTCTCCAGCACGTGGTCTCGGGGCCAGCCCCGCCCCCCCATTCACCCTTTCTGGTCAGCGGGCAGAGCCCGGCTGAGACTGGAGCTGGCTGCCCCCCCACACGGCCCCAATCAGGGTCTTGCAGACCTGTGCACCATCTAGTGGGTAGCCAGCCGCCCCAGGAGGGACAGTTCACCTCCTGTCACTGGCTGCACAGGACCCGGCACCCTCTGTCGGACCCGGCAGACAAGCACCCAGCAGAAGGGACGGGATTAAGAATCCTGAGATGGATTATCTGGATTCTCATCCAGAGATGCAACCTCGTGCTCCACGTGTGCCTGCCACAGCGACACCAGCAGCTGATGCCCTTCTCAGAGACAGCAACAATGGGCTTGGTCATCTGATCTGAACTTTCAGTGTCCAGACCTCCAAAGCTAAACACAGCTCTTCTCTTGATGCAGGTAGCCTTTCTCAGGTGTTTGCGATAGAATAAAACCCAGAGGTGAACACAGTCCCTTGCGTCTGTGTCCGTTCTGCATTGCTGTAACATACCCAAGGGATGGTAGGTTACCAGTTGAGAGCTCTATGGGTCACATGGCAAGGCGCTAGCATCTCAGCGAGGGCCCACGGTGCGTCACACAGGTGCACGGCAGCAAGGGCAAGGGCCGCGTGCTGGAGACCACATACAGGGCGGTCCTGCTGCTATCACGCACAGCCCCCTCTCGTGAGAACTGACTCACCTTGAGTCCCACCAGCTCCATGCAACCAGAGTTGATCCACGCATGGAAGTAGGGCCCATGACCGTGGCACCTTTCCCAGGTTCCACCACTTCACCACCGCCCCTGCCCTGGGGGATGGGGCTCCAGCACAGAACCTCTGGGGAATAAACCATGCCCAAGCCACAGCATCTCCCTCTGCATGCACCACACACGGGCACACACACACACACACACAACACCTCCCCTCCACATGCACGCACTCGCACGCACACACACACACACACACACACAGTACCTCCCCTTCACGTGCACACATGCATGTGCACACACACTTTGCTTTGAGGCCCTTGGGCTCTGTGCCCAGCAACCCATGTCCTCTGCTCTGCTGGCCACAGGACACGGTTTTTGTGCATCACCAGACTGCCACTCTGATCCCGAACAGCTGAGACTGATGGGAGCTGAGCCGTCTGAGGTCACCCTGGGCCCGCAGCCCAGCTCCAGCATAAACCGTGTCTGGACCCCTTCCAGCCGGGGAGTGAGTCGCCCTCGGCTCTGGCCGTGTGGGAACAGTTAGGCACATCCAGAGGAAGTGGGCTCCTCGCAAACCCAACTCCCCCACAAAGGGCAGGCTGACACCAGGCAGGAATGACAAAGAAAGGGTCTAAACTGCAGACTCTGAGCCTGTGGCTTGCACCCACGGCCCAAGGCCTAGACCCACACCACAGCCTGGACAGCCGGCCAATGATCTGTGCAGCCAGGACTGGAGTCTCAGGCTCAGATGTGGACAGGGCCACCCCCGACGTGGCCCATGACCAGCCCCACCTCCACACCCTCCAGCCTCACCCCTGACTGACCGACTGGCCTCACCCAGACTTTTCTAAGGCCAGTGGTTTCTGGGCCTCTTCTGAGTTTGAAATTCCTTTCCTGTGTTCTCAGTTCCAACGTCTCATTAAGATAGGTGGACTAGGGTTGTGAGGTAGAGGGAGGATTCAACTGAAGATGCCAAAACACCAGCAGAAATCAGAAAGTAAGGTCAGGCCAATGAGGCCACAGGAGAAGGGCTGCCGTGCTCAGGAAGATAAGAGCCCTGCGGAATTTGGGGTCAGAGACTCAGCCACAGGCACCTGGCCAGGTCCACGGTGCAGGCCCCATCTCGCACTGCCTGAGTCACCCAGAACCTTCCAGCAGAGGCCAGACCATGAGTACCAAGCCTGAAGCATGACATGGCCAGGCCCTGAGCTGCCTGAGAGGCAGACACTTCTAAGCCCATCCAAAGCTGGGAGAAAGGAGAGGTCAAAGGCCCAGGCTTGCAAGGGGCTAGGCTGGAGTGGGGGCCTGAGCCCAGGTCTGAGGACTGGGCCTGCCCCATTTTCACTCTTGCCTACCGTGGTTGTCACACACGTGCACACACACAGAAAGCCCAAGGTTGGGGAGGCAGGAGGCGCTGAGGCCAAGCAGGCTGCACCTAGCAGCCCCGCTGCTGGCAACCACAGAATACGATTCATTACCAGGCAAGCGGGGCCGCCAGAAGTATTGATCGGCTCCACAGCACGCTGGACTTCCTGAGGGAACAATTCCTTTGCAAAGTTATTTGACACGGCCTCTTGAAATTAGAATGGGGCCCTGCCAGGCTGCACCCAATTGATCTGTCAGCTGGGAGACCTAAATTAATGATCCAGGGCCACTCTGCGGGAGGGGTGTGTGGCAGTAAATCGTGGTACAGGGCTCTGGAGCGCTCACTCCTGTGAGCGAGGCCCCCCGGGCCACCTGCAGGGATGTCGCCACCCACAGCAGCCTCTAGCAGCCAGAAACGCAGGGCGAGAGGTCAAGGGCTGAGCTCACAGCCTGGGTAAGGTGGCCTCGTCCACACAGTTGGCCCCCGGCAACTGTCACCTTTGCAGGACCACAGCAGACCCTGGCCTGGGCCTTGCCATAGTCTGGAACCAGAGACTGCAGGGAGGTTTGGGCCACCACGGCGAGGACACAAGCAGAAGCCAATCACTCTGGTCACCTGCAGTTCCTGTCACAGTCCTGGGCCCACAGCACACATTCATGTAAAATTGAACAAGAACAAACCCCACAAACGTATAGGGGCCACTCAGGCAGCTGGCAGCACCCCAGAGTCTCTCTGGGGCTCATCCCGTGGGAAATCTAGAAAGAGCACTCAGGCTGCACTGTCACAGGGGCAGCAGGAGGCGTGTGGGGTGCCGGCCTGGGGTGGGCTGGCCCTGCTCCCCCACATGTGTTGGTCCTCGATACAGCTTTGAACAACTTTTGCTTTTTTCGTGAGGGCCCCAGGCCTATATGCACTGGGTGCCGAAGCTGTTTCCTGCCTGTGTGCACTCAAGAGTGAGGGAGCCAGCCCCAAGCCCCAGCACTCCACTATGCCATGCAGTCGGTCGGGCTGCACTCTGCCTATTATCGGGCTCGCAGAGGGGTGTCTCTGTCCCACAGGACGTCCCCCCTGGGAATCAGGGACCCAGTGTTTCCCACACAGCTCAACAGCTGCAGTAGCCTTACCTGTGTCCAGGGCCTGTGGGGCGTCAGGAAGAGGGGCCTTGGGCGTGGGCGGTCGCCGATACACCATGTGCACACGGCCCTGCTCGGCCTCCTGTGTCGCCAGCCCCTGGTCCAGGGGCTCGATGAAGAACTCCTCCTCCTCCATCCGGATCAGACCAGCCTGCAGAGGCAGAGTGGAGAGGTTCACACTACCAGCACACGGCAGACCAAAGCAGGGAGTGGCGGGGAGCCGGAAGGGGGCAGTGCTTTCCATCAAGTCTTGCCCAGCCCCGCTGGTCTCTACTGCGGCCCTGGTGGGCTGGAGGGCATGGGCAGGTGTCCCTCCTCTGCTCAGATGCCACTTCCAGAGGCCAGGCCACTGTCACCCCCAACCTGCACCTCAACTGTCCTTCCAGAAACACCACTGCACTCACGACACCAACATGTCAAGGGCAGCCTGAGAGGACTGCGGGGCAGCTGCAGGCCTGTCCATGGCCCTAGCATGACACCAAGCATGATCACATACTGGCCAAGGGCCACCCCAACCCCAGCGGCCCAAAACTCCAGACAAAGGTAGAAAACATCGGGAGGAGCCAATGCCAGCCACAGACATTCAATATGGGCCAAACAACACTTATAAAACTGAACCCGACGCTCAAAATGAAGAAACGTCCTGTCTTACAAAGGCAATTCCAATGCAGGCTCTGATCAAAGAGGGAAGCACCCAGCCAGCAGTGGACGCCTTGGACAGACATGGACATATAACTGGCCATGGTCCCACGGCACCCCATTGCCTGTCTCTAGGCTCTCCCTACCCCAGGCACAAGACCAGACTCCACAGGCAAGCATCCTGCTGCCACTCTGAAGGCCAGAACGGCCCTTCCTGTTGCTCTCTGGATCAGACAGCCCTGTCCTACAGCATTCAAGGTGCAGCTGTTCCTGTCCTCCCGTCCTCCCAACCCTTACGCAAGTCACACGCACGCAGCTGACCTGCCAGGCCCTTAGCATGGGTGCCTCGATCCCACCTCTCACCCTGGCCAGCTGGTAAACCCCTATCCTCCCTTCAACGCCTGCCCAGGTCCTCTCAATTGTCCCCTCACCGTGAGCACACGGCCCCACTCCCCTGGACCATCCTGCCATCCCCCAGTCCACCGCCCCACAGCGCCCTCTCTGGCTTCGATTTTTGGTGCACTATCTGTAAGCCAAAGGTCTCCTGTTGGGGGTTCACACAGAGTCCAACCTGAAGGTGCATCTCCTTTAGATCACGCCATTACCACCCACGGTGGGATTTTAAAAGCTCAAACTCAGACTTAAGAATCAGAAGGCCCAGGAATTTAGCTCAGTGGCACAGTGCCTGCCTGGCAAGCATGAGGTCCTGATTTCAATTCCCAGTACAGAAAAGAAAAAAGAGAATAAAAAGATTCCATATCAAGGACTGAGTTCCAGATTCTCTCAGAAAGGGGACACCTGGCTTGGCTGGCACCGGCTGGGGTTCCCCATTTGATTTGGGGTATGCACTCGGCATGCAGCCCCAGGTCGCCATCCAGATGTTAGGAAACCACACCCTCAAAACAACCCACATGGCCTCTGCCACACCATCATCTCAGCCGGGAGAAGGACAGTGTGGAGGACAGGCTGCCCTCGCCTCCCTGACCTCGGGCTGCGTGTCCCGTTCCAGCTGGGAGTCCTTGGGAACAGAGAGGAGGTGACACTGCCGTGCTGACCTCTGCCGTGAGAGGCGAGCCCGGCCTGGGTGCCATTTGCCGGCACACTCAGCCGTGGGTACTTCGGGCGGGCCTGGTGCCAGGCAGTAATGTGCAGTAACGGCCCACTAGGAAGAGGCGCTGCGGCCAGCAGCATAAACCAGTGGATTTAGGACACAGGACACAGGACAGACTCGGGAACAGGGAAGTTGGTGGAGGACGCTGGTGTCTGCCTGGCCCTTCACACTGGCCAGACGAGCAGCCAGGGGAGCCGGTGCTCCAGGCAGAGGGAACCACAGCTGTGAAGATCCACAGGTCAGACCCCGGCCGAAGGGAAGAGTGGCCCACCCTGAGATGGTGCCCGAGCACTGAGGGTGAGGTGGGGAATGGCAGCGCACTGGACATTGGGTGTCCAGGGTGAGGACATGGGCAGGAGGCAGGACACACTTCAGGGTGGCTCTGTTGGGGGCGACAGCTGGGTCTGGAGCTATGGAACGGGTGCCCCGGGGGGCCAGGTGGGGCCATTCGAGGGAACAGGGAAGCAGAACTCAGATCAGGCCTTGGGGCACAGCTGACTCAGGGCTTCTGGGTCTGTGGCTGGCTGAGGAAACAGCCCCCAAAATTCTCCAGGTCCACAGTGCTGCCCCTATGCACAGCAGTTTATATGGTAAACATGGACTTCACAGATGTGGCTGTGTCCAAGGCTCTGCAGCTAACTGTCCTGAAGACCAGGGTGGGCCCTGGATGCGAGCACATGGTGGAGGCAATGTCACCACAGAGACAGAGACTGGAATGATGCGGCCACAAGCCAAGGGACACTGGCAGCCACAGACGCTGGAAGAAGCCAGCAAAAGACTTTTCCCCGGCAGCTCCCAAGGGAACTGGCCCTGCAAACGCATTGATTTCAGCCAGGTCGTGCTGATTTCAGATTTTGAGAGAATGAATGTCTGTCCTTTTAAGCAATTTGTTACAACAGCCACAGGAAACAAATACAGGTTCTCCAGCAGGGAGCAGGGGGAGGGGGAAGCCATTCATTCTCTGGGAGACACAGGAAGAGCAGGAGGGGGACCCACAACGATATGCAGGTCACGCGGCAGGCAGGAGGCCCACAAGGGCAGCAAGGACAAGCAGAACGAGGCTATTGATGCTGTGAGAGGACAGGGGAGCCCTGGTGGGCGCCCCGAGGCCCCATGACTCATCGCTGGCTCCAGGGTGCTGCCAGCCCTGGGTCGGTCAGCAAATGCTCACAATCTGAGTACCTGGCTGGCCTGAGAACTCAGGCACGCATCCTCCAGGAGACATGTGATGGGAAGGGCCGGGGTGGTCCCGGTCCCTGCGTGTCAGCAAGACATGCGGCACACTGTCACAGACATTGCCTGTGTGAGTGGCTTTAGGGAGACCGATGTCTCCAACCCACTTACTAATAGAACTCAAGAAAGTGTGGGAATGAACTCAGCCAGCGAGATCCAAGAGCCCAGGCTCCCAGCATCCTTTCTGGCCAGCGGATGACCTCAGCGTCAGTGCTGTGCCTGCAAGTGGAGACAGCGGTCCCCTCCAGCCCCGGTACGTCACTGGCACCACACACACACACCAGACACACTGGGAGCCAGGGCACGTCTTGTCAGTGTGTCTCAGCCCACCTGACCCGACCCAGCCCGCTGTTTTCCAAATGAGGAAACCGAGGCCCAGTGAGAGAGGAGGCTTGTCCAGGGTCTCTGGGATGGGCCCGGGCCAGACTGGACCTTCTAGCAAAGAAAGGATGGACTCTACCTTGGGGCGGCTCCTCTCTGGAAGACCCCAGCATGGCAGGGCAGATGGCTCTGGTGACACGTGCCCCAGGCCCAGGTGACCCTGGCAGGACCCTGGGGAAGGTGGCCAGCTGACAGGGCAACTGGGTCTGCTGACACTGCGGTGCTCAGGAAGCCAGGCAGAGGCAATGCCGCCCCGGGGGCTCTCTCAGGCGTCCCCTCAAGGGGCTCTAAAGCCCAAAGGCAGCTGTGAGGCTGGTAGGTCAGGTTTTCGCACACCGAGGGCCTCTAGGTGGCGGCATCCTCGGATGGGAGTTTGGACATATTCCTTGCCAGAATGACCCACCCCGCTGAGCACTGGGAAACCCACACACATCCATCTGTCATGCTGATGATCCAGGGCCTGGCTATGGTGAGGCTGGTGGATGGTCACCCCCAAGGCCAACAGGGACCACCCCAAATCAACATGACCATCATCTAGTCAAATGCCTGGACATCTGAGGACCAGTGGTGAGCATCCCCGAGACCAACAGGTGACCACCAAGACCAGCGAGTGGCCACTGCCCCCAGCCAACAGGCGACCAAGCTGAAACCATCACTAATCACCCCAAGGCACCACCAACTTCCCCCACAGGCCACCAGTCTGAAGAACACGGGGAGGAGCTCTCCACAAAATGGGGTTCATTAATAAAGTGCCTCATTTTCAAACATTTTAGTACGCACTCCAACAGCAATCCTTGCAAAGAACAGCAGAAGAAAACGAACAGGAAAGCAAGGCACAGGCTGCATTTTGCTGAGATTTTCCCAGGACTTTGATTCTCCTGCTGCCAGTGGCAAGTGCTTCTGTTTTTACATGCAATCTTTATTAATAAGAATCGGCATCTGCTCCCAACCTGATAACACTAAGGAAACCTCCCAGTGCCCCACCTGAGGAGCCTCTGTGGCAGTCTGTCCCTCCCCACGTCCCCCACATCCGTCCAGCCTGTGTCTTGCACAGGGCCTGGTACTCTGCCCGCTTCTGCAAGTCCATGACTAATGTGCCCACCCACCTCCCCTCAGGACAGAGAGATACTCAGTCCACACGTCACGCGCCACACAGGAGCCCAGAGCCTGGTGGTCCCGCCAGCAGCACTGAGGTCTGAGTGACTTGTGAAATGCACCCCCGCCTCTTCTCCTGTGCCTGCTCTTTGCTGCTTGATTTATGGTGAAACAGTCACTAGAAATGGAAACTAAAAGTTAAAAATTTATAAGGATCCACAGGATGAACAGCTGTACGCTGTTCCTCTGCATTTTAAAGCATTCGGGACACAGACACCTCACAGTCAGGTCTCGGAAAACAGAAGTCAGGGTCCTGCTCCTCCTCCCTGTCTGCACAGCCTCTGGAGCGGGGGCTGTCACTCAGCCTTGTCGTCTGCATGCCCTCTGGCACGAGGACCGAGGACCGGCAGGTGTTGTCAAGGCTACCGTGGGAACAACAAAGGCATGTGACACTACATGATCCCACCGCTCAGAAGGCAGCAGGATCACAGGTTCAGCCTGGACAACCTGGCGAGACCCTAGACAATCAAGAAGGGCTGAGTGTAGCTCAGTGGTAGTGGCCCCAGCACAGGGAAGAAGCCAGGCGGAGGCTCACCCAGACAGACGGAGCAGACTTCCGCAGAGGGCGGGTGGCGTCCTTGGTGTCACACACCTGGCGTGCACGTCCCTGGGACGGGCCGGAATGCCAGCCCTGCTGAGATTCCTGGCCCCAGAACTACGCACCCAGGGACAGCCATGTCCCTTCTCTCCCCTCAGACAGCGACCTGGGAGACTCAGCAGGATGAGGGGCAGGGGCCACCAGCCTCCCCCAGACATGGCCCAGTCTCACAGGGACCCCACCGGTGGGGCTGTACAAGCGACACAACCCGCTTGGGGACACTGTCAGTGACCAGGGACAGCAGGGCCACCCAGAGACTTCCTGGGAAGAGAGGCGGGGTCACACCACAGCTGAACTGGCACCACGGTAGCGTGGCTCTTCCTCAGCGCCGCACCCCAGAGGACGTCCGAGTATAGATTTCCACTGTGTAGAGTGGCCAGCCACCAGCAGGCCAGGGCAGCCCTCAGGCCTTTCCCTGCATCTGGGCCACCCTGGTTCTGTACCTTCCGGAGCACCCCCTTCTAGAAGGGCCTGACGGTGCCCTGCAGCAGGGCCCTACCTGCCTGGCCCTCTTGGCATTTGGGGTAGACACATGGGGTCCTCGTCAAGTGCCAGCTGCTCCCCTCTGTCCCTTCAAGCAGGGCTCTATCCTCTGGCCAGAGCTGGGGCCTCCAGGGTTGCCTTCATTGTGCTGACCCCTATGGACATGGCTGTCCCCGAGTGCCATGGTACCCCAAAGTCTCTGCCTGGCAGGCCTCGCCCCTGCCTGGGCCTACTTTCAGGCCCTACAAATCCCTGATTCCCAAATGTTTCTCTTTTAGCCTAAACTGGCCAGAGTCAGTTTCTGAGCCTGATGCTCAATGGTCACACACACCCAGGGCCAAGTCCAGAGCCCAGCTGGTGGCCAGGCTGGACCCCGCTCTGACAGGCAGGCTGGAGGGACAGAGAACAGTGGACAGGAGGTGGGTGCCCTGGCTTCAGCTCCTGCTCATGGGTCCCTCCTGTCCCCACCACAGCCCTCATCCCCCTTCTGCAGAATGAGGAGGGGGGCTGGGCGACCTGTGAACTGGGGCACCCTCCCTGCCGACTCCAATAATCCCAGCGGCGCTCTGGAGAGCTCTGAGAAAGAGCTGGAAACATGCAGACTCCAAACCCAAGCCCATTCCTCCCAATCGCCGCCTCCGTCTGGGGGACACAGGCCAAGAGAGGCCTCCTCCTCAGCCTCCAGCTTCCTCTGCACCTCAGTGCTGCCCACTATCCCTCCCAGGAGCATCTGCACTCCTGCTCTTCCTTCCCAAGGGAGTTGGGGTCAGGCAGGGCCCCAGGCCTTGACGCCACCCCAGGGGTCAGAAGTTATGCAGGGGTTTTCAAACATGGTAGAGATTCGAGCTCCCTAATGCTCTACACAGCAGGTGCCCCACGGGCAGAGAGCACCCAGGCTCAGAACAGTGAGGTCACTGGCCCGGGTACCCCAGGGAGCTCACAGGGGCCCTGCCAGCCCACGCCCACCTAGTGGAACCACCGAGGGAGGCGTGAGGGTCACCAGGTCCAGCACTCTCTTCAACGCCAGTCTGATTTCTGCCTCAGCCCAATTTTATTAAATTTCAACCAGATACTTGGTCTGTTAAGACTGCACACAAATCTAGATCCCTTATGGTTATAAAAAAGATTGGGAAGCGTTAGAGAGCTGTTAAAGATCCATCAGCCCCAAATGAGGCTCCACTTGGCATAAGAGAGAATTTTAAATGTAACTGAAAGGAGAAGAGTTTTCCCACCATAAGATTCATTTTTAGAATATATACTAGCTTTACAGAGCGTAACTCACAGGCTACACAATCCACTCATTTATGAGGGACATGGAAAGTGTACAATTCAAGCACCATCAATCTTAGATCTTAGAACACATCACTATCACCCCCAAAATACACCCATCCGCCTTAGCAGTCATTCCCCCACACACCTCCACCCACTTCTCCTTCCCGCCTCACCTCCTGGTAACCACGAATCCACTTCCGTCTCTACGACCTGCCTGTCCCAGGCATGGTGGCCACTTCTTCCAAGGCTGCACCTTTCACATTTCCACTGGCCACGTGAGAGGCTTCCAGTTCCTCCTCCTCCTTCTCAGCAATGCTTACGACTGCCTCCCGTTTTACTTTGCAACCCTAGCAGAGGTGATGTAGTATCACATGATGTTTTTATTTGCATTTCTTCACGTGGTTTTTTGGCCACCTGTTTATCTTCTTTGGAAAAATATCTACTGGTACCCCTTGTCCATTTTAAATGAAGCAGTTTTCCTTTTGTTGAGTTGGAGCTGTTTTGTATATTCTAGACACAAGTCCCTTGGTAGATACAGGATTCACAAACGTTTTCCTCATTCTGTGGAGTGTTTTTTCCTTTCTTGATGACGTCTTCTGAAGTCATAAAAGATCTTCTTTATCTGTTTTTTCTTTTATCACTTGTGCTTCTGGTGCCATATCTAAGACTCTGCCTGACCCAAAGTAACCAAGATTTTTATAAAATGCTTCAGCTCTTCCACTGTGTGTACAGTGGAAGAAAGAGGTCCACTTCTTTTGTAGGTGGATATCCAGTTGTACAAACACCACTGGTGAAAAGACTGTCTTTTCTCCCACTGAATTATCTTAGCATTTTTGTCAAATGTCAATGTGAAAAGATATTTCTCAGGGTTCTATTCCAATGGTCCTTTTCTATCCTTCTGCCAGTACCACACCATCTTGGTCACCATAGCTTTGTAGTATGTTTTAAAACCACAAAGCAAGAGTCCTTCAACTTTGCCCCTCTTTTTCAAAATTGTTTGGGGTTTTCTGGGCCCTTTGTGTTTCTCTATGGATTTTAGGATCAATTTGTCAGTGTCTGCCAAGAAGCCAGCTTGGATTCTGAAGGGACTCAGTGCCTGCCAGTCTGTGTGTAGTACCACAGTAGTGCACCTGTGAGGCCAGCCCTGAGGCCTAGAGGAAAACACTGCATCAGAAAATAAATACAGCTCAAGACAGCACTAATCTCTGCCAGCTAACCAGCCATGCCACCCTGAGCATGAGTCTTGGGAAACAGGGTGTGCAGAAGGAGTGGGTCTCACTCTTGTTGCTGCAAAGTCCCCCGAGCACCTTGGCGTTGCCTCACTGGGCATCCCCATCGTCCCCCAGCTGCCAATCTGTGCAGCTCAGACTCAATTTCAGAACGGAGGTGACTTTTCCATGGTTCGAAACCACACATTTAGTGCACCTGATCAACCTTCGCCTTCCTTCTATCGTGAGAATTAGGACTTCTAACCAAAAGTCACTTACCATTTATCTCTGGAAAGGAAAGCTACGGAATGTAAATGTGCAATTCATTTACTAAATTAGGGTGAACAATCCCACAAAAATCCCACAAAAGAAAGTGTTGAGGAAAGAAAGTGTACAGAAAGTGTAGAGAAAGTTAGAGTTTAACTGTGTTGACTTCCTAATCTTCCATGAATAGATTAACAGGGATAAGTCTCTAAAGCCAATCAATATGACTTTAAGGATATTTGAAGTTAGAAAAGCCACAAGTAAAACTAATACATACTTCCAGATTACTGAAGACAGACTGCCCAGAAAAACAGCACCAAAAAGATAATCCCACATGCAACAGAACCCTTAAATTAGATGATGAAGCAAGAACAAATATGCCCGCTATCACAATAAATGTAAATGGTCAGGGTGTTTCTAACACTCTGTGTGCTGAAAAAACTTCTACTAAATTTATAAGTTCTGCTAGGCCCAAGGGTTTTGCAGATTTCTCACTACTCAGGAAACAAACACGCCTGCGATAGACCAGTGAGTGGAGGAGGCAGGCCCGGATCCAGCACGAGCCCCAGGGCTAAAGTCTTAATCTCCCCGGGCCTAACATCAGTGGAGCCTCGAAGCGAGGCATGTGCCCTCCAAGTCCCCCTGCTTAGACCTCGGCACCAACTGCACCCCTGGGTACCAGGGGCCTCTCTGAACCTCCATGGATTCATAAAACGAGGTTTCACCAAATGTTGGAGAATGAGGTTCACAGTAAGATGTGCACAGCTGCGGAGGCTGAACGAGCTCCTGCACTGGACGCTAGGTCCAGGGCCTGGGAAAATAGCCTGCTGTCACCGTCACTGTTACTGTGATGCCTCTCGAGTTGCCTGGAAACGTGTAACAGAGTCAGCGATGTGGTTTGGGTGATTTCACAATCTCCTTATGCTCTGAGATGGTTACAAGGATATGCATCGACACGTTTTGTTTGAAGAAAGGAGCAGAGGGCAAAGGGGTGGGCCAGGCAGGGACAGGAAGAGAAGAGAAAAAATGGGGTAAGTAGAGGCTGACAAGGCCCCACCCTGGCTCCCAGTGGGGCTGGCCAGGCAGGTCTCCCATTAAGTCAGGCCACAGTCAAGTGGCTCCCATGGGCGTGGCCTGGCCAGCCTGTGAGAGGCCAGCGTCCGGCACTGGGCCTCTGTAGCCAGCTCCCCCGCCCAAGGATCCTGAGCTCGCCAGCATGGGGAGATCTGCAGGAAATGGAGCTGGCTGGCTGCCCCGGGCCAGGACAGAGGGGTCAGTGGGTCAGGCTCAGACCCTGGGACTGAGACAGGCCTGCCCATCCATCACGAGAGCCGACACGAACCCCTGCCAGAGCTCCAGCTGATATCCCCCAGGTCTCGCTCAGCATGAGGACCACGTTGGGGAACGTCCCCAGCCACACATTAACCTTCACATCAATAACGGGGCGCCCGCCACCAAAGAAGAAAAATGACTCTTGTATGGGGGCATTCATTCACCAAGCTACAGAGAGCAGGGTCTTTCTTTCTGAGCTACTATATCTCACCAGCTGGACCACGGCAGACCACAGCCTAGAGAGGGGAGGTGAAAGAGGGCTCAGGAAATGAGGTCTGAGTCCCTAGTCCCTGCTGGGGGGGCCCTGGGGCAGCCCACACCAACTGAAATCTAACACCTCCCTATGCTGTCCCCAGCCAGCCTCTGTCCCTCTGTCCCTCTGCCCTGCCCCTCTGTTGCCAGGCCCTGGAGGCCAGCAAGTCTGAGCTCCTGGCCCCAGCCTGCTCAGTTAGGTCCTGCATATTCTGGTGAGGGGGTTGGGGGTGCAGAGGCCCTTGTCTGTTCCCTAGATGTGTGGGTTTATTTGGGAGGGGTTACCAAGGAAGATTTAGAGAAGGCCAATCACCCCCAAAACCAACATCACTGGTGGCAGGGAAACAGGCCAAGGCACATGGGCCACCTACATCCACAGGCCCCCAGGGCACATGGCTATCGCACCCTCACTGTCCAGGACCCCCGGGAGCCCCACTGTGGGGAGCAGGTGAAACCTGCCAGACTGCTGCCCGGTCACGGAGCCCAGCTCCAGTACCCACTCTGGTGCCTGTGTGTCAGGTGCTAGGGCTGCCGTAGCCAAGTACCACAGGCTGGGCTCAGCCCACAGCAGCGGTCACTTGCTGTTCTGGAGGCCGGAACTCACCCTTCCTTCCAACCCAGCAGTTTTGCCCCGAACCTGCATTTGAGGCCAGATGTGGGCTGGCAGCCTCCATCCTGTGCAGAGCCTGGCAAAGGCTCCAGAGGCAGCCAGGGCTCCCGCCAAGGGGCTCCCCACGTGCTCACAGCGCCCCAGGATTTTCTGGGTGAGCCCATAGCTGCGGGAAGACAGGACTTGCAACTCTAAAGAAAATCCTGTGATCCGGGGCAGTGATGTTCCAAGAGGTTCTGGGAGACTCAGGAGGCGGTGCCCTGCTCTCCCCCACACACGCTGCCCCTCCAGGGGCCTCTGGATGGTCAGGGACAAGTGCTGACCCAGGGCCCAGTGTCTGGCCGGTGATGAATCTGTGTTTGGAGAGCAGGGGACCTGCAGCCTCACCTCCAACCAGGACTTTGTTAACACATGCGTGGTCAGGGCACGACCAGGGCAGGCAGCAGGGCGGACACGGCACCCAGGCAGTGCACCCCGCAGAGAGCAGAGCAGACACTTGAATTCTGGTGGGGACGGCACAGGTGGGGAACAGCGTGCTGCCCCTGCATGAGGCGGGCTCAGCTGTTCCTCACCGTAGGCCTCCCTGGAGGTGATGGTGATCTCGGAGGGGCTGTGCCTCCATGCCCATGTCACGGGGATGCCCAGGCCTGGAAGTTTCCTCAGACAAAGGACTGTGGTTTTCACCTGCTCCTGGGACTATGGCCACCCTAAGTCTCTGGGCCACAGGCACCCCTGCAGGCCGTTGGGCCTTGCACACAACAGCCTGACTTTGGTTTCCTCCAGGTCTGGCTTCTTTCCCTGTTCCCATCTCTGGGGCCCACTGAGGTATCCGGGGCAGGATGACCGCCGACCGTCCTCTGCCCGCCTGCTCAGCTGCCACTCCTGGGTGGACAGCCCTGCCAGGGCCCAAGGCTGTCTGCTGCTCCTTCCCATCCAGATTTCCCAAAACAAAAACCAGGCCACACCATCTGATGAAGGATCTCGTCTGGTTTATTCTGGGAAGAAATGGGACTCTCAGGGCCAGGTGGCCTGGGCCAGGGCCAGGCTGCCCTGCAGGCCGCTACGCACTGTCCGCCATGTGTCCTCCTGGGCCGGCGGGCTGCGGCCCCGTCATCAGCAAGTCCTCCCTATGACATTGGGAGCTTTCTTCACTCCCGAGTGAGGAGGCAACCCACGTGGCCCCAGCCCTCCTCAGGTCATCAGAGCCCAGCCAGGGACCCTGAGTGACCACAGCGCCGCACCCGCACAAAGGCAGGCTCAGTGTCTCCCACCACCACCACTGGGCACCCACTGGGTCAGGTGCCACACAGGGACCTGGATCCTGGGAGGGCACGGCAGGCCCAGGGAATGAAGGACACTATCAGGAAGGCAACCAGTGACCTTGCCCGCTCTAAGCCCACTCCCAGGCACAGAACAGCACCTGGACACAACTCAGTCCCACCAGGCAGCAATGCCCAGCCTGGACCCTCACAGTCTCCACTGGATGCTGCACGGGGGAGAAGCTCCAGGCCAGGGCAGACCACGTGCACCCTGGCCAGTGGTGGCCACACTGTGCTCAGCCCCTTCCGGCGGGCCTGGCTCGTCCCAGCATGCCCAGCTGAGACAGCACAACCCCTGAAGCCACAAGAAGCCACCCCCTGACTGCAGAGAGGACACACCGTCCAACTGGAAGGGCAACAGGTTATAACCTACAGGATTAAATAAATGCCCACGAGTTTACATAGGTATAAACAAGTGAGCAATAAACAAATAAATACAAGAGAAGCTGGAGAAACACCGAAGATGGCAGATAACCACTGAGAACAGCGTGGCAAGAACAGGGGCAGACAAGCCTCATCTGGGCGCCACAGTGAGTGGGCAAAGGCGCCATGAGAGGCGAATGCCGGTGTCGCCCAGAGCAGCTCCCCGAGGAGACACATCAGTGTCAGAGAACAGCATCCCAGAGCCCCCAGTGCGGGGTTCCCTTTCTGGGGTCTCAGTTACCTGCACTAACAAGAACGATGAATATGCGGAGAGATAGAGTGACCCTACATGCATGTCATTTTTTTACAGTAATTCTTGTAATTGTTATTTTATTATTAGTTACCATTAACCTCTTACTGCGCCTCATCTGTAAATCAGACTTTATCACAGCTGCCTCAAGCACACACTCACCCATACGCACACACATTCCACACTAGCTGCAGTTCCAGACCTCCGCCTTGGGGCTCGGATCCTACCCCTCACAGAGAAGTGGGGATTGCTGGTAACTCTACAGAAAAGAATCCCAGAAGACAACACCTTAACAGGCGGAGAAGGCCATCAGCAACAATCCAGGCAATGTGACACCCAACTGTCACTACCAGTGGGAGGCGTCTGTCGTCCATCGGCTTCCCCCAAAAACACGTAAGCTCAGCCTGACACGAGGGAATGTGAGGCCCATGCAGAGGCACAGTTTGCACGCAAGCTGACCAGTGTCCTCGGAGCTGACCAAGGATGACAGCCCAGACAGGAGGGAACAAGAGACTCCACAACCCAAGGTCCTGCATGGGATCTTGCGGGGAGTCCTGGTCGGTAAACTGACGGGAGCTGGTGCCCTGGAAACTGAGTCCGGTTCAGCCCTTGTCCTATGATGATGTAAGATGTTACCGCTGGGAGAAGCAGGGTGAAGGGCACCCAAGAAATCTACACTGTGTTCTGCAACTTCTTTGTTGTTGCTACTTTCGAAAAATAACATAGAACTACAGTTACAACAAATAAAAAGTTTCAATCCACAAACATAAAATTGCCCTCCTGGCCACTCTCAGTGCCCTCGACCAGCTCACTGGTGCTGGCTGCCTCTCTCCAGAACGGGGCCCAGCTGCATTCCTGGGGTCAGGAAGGGCGTGACACCGAGGGAGGTGGGGAGGCCCAGGGGAGACAGCCAGAGGGCAAAGGCCCAGGGAGGGGCCTGGCGCATTCCAAGAGCACAACAGGACAGCATTTCCTTGGTCTGTTCTCTGTCACTGTAACTGCAGAAGCCACTGGGTAATTTAGGAAGAACAGAGGCTCTGGCTCACAGTTCTGGGGGCTGGCAAGTCTAGGAATGCGTCCCTGGTATCTGCTCAGCATCTCGAAAGGACACTGCACCCTGCTGCTCCGTGCCCCAGTGAAGGGCCTTCCTGTGACTACAAGCACAGGCCACTTCGGGGCTCTCCTCCTCTTTTTACAAAACCACTAGTGCCATCACATCCCACCCCCCAAATCTCAGGGGGCCCCATGATCCCCCAAATCCCCACATCCAGACACTGTCAACAGATGACTGTGGAGATTACGCTTCCAATACACAAACTGGGGACACATCCAAAACCTAGCAAGGACGCAGTCACAGCAGTGCTCTTCCACAGAGGACCGCCTGGATTGCCCCCCACAGCCTGCCACTTGCTCCTACACATGGGGCCACCGTGCCCAGGACCTCTGGGCCCTGTGCCTACGAGGTGGTGCCAAGGTCCAGAGCAGGTGGCTTCACGGGCAGGGTGCTCCGCCAGCCAGCAGGCGCTTCCTCCAGTTACGGGCGGCGACGGCCCGAGGCTGGTGACACACTGCGCTCGGTGTGGCTGGTTCTGGCCGCTGCTGCCCGGGCCTTGAACTCCCAGCACACGGGTGTGCTACACTCGAGGGCACCAGCTTGGTTCGCGTGCTCAGCCTCACCTCCGGGCCCAGCATCCAGGCGTGGGGCAATGGCTCCCAGCGTCCTCTGCAAGTGCGTGCCCTGACTGGACCCAGGGTGGTAGCCTCGGACCCTTCAGGCTCTGGGTCATCGCAGAGTAGCCCCATCTCCTTGGAGCACTTGCAGGACACCAGGGGGAGGGGGTCTCCAGAGGGTGGGTGCCTCTCACAGCTGCGCTGCCCTTCCACTCACCTGCTGGTGGCCATGGCCAGGGGCCTCCACACCAGTTGAGGACGTGTTGGGGGGAAGAGGTGACAGCCTACACATCCAAGCCTTGGCCCAAAGATGTATTCTTCCCTTACAGACCACAAAGTTCCAAACAGTGAATCTGATGTGAACAGGAAATGGGCAGTGGCTCACATTTTCCTGCAGGGACAAACTTTCAAAAGTCACAGGTGGCCGTGTGTGTTGGGGCGGGGGTCGTGTGTGACACCAAGATGGGAAAGGTGCTGCACCCCGAGTTAAACACAGGTTTCAGAAGGCAGCAGCACACAAGAGCTACAGGGGCCCACGACAACGGCTTCCAAAGAGTCTGGGGGCAGGGGGACACCATGGCTGTCTCCTCCCACGAGAGGAGATGTACATATGCAAGAGCCAGGAGCAGGTCACTGGACAGTAGGAGACCCTCGGCTCCCTGGACCTGCACACGACTCAGGACCTTCACACACAGACCGGACAGTGAACGAAGGCCAGCCTTGCTCCCTGTTCCTCTGCCTCTGCATCAAGCCTTGCCATACCCTACACGGCTTACACAGTTAACTGAATTCTCTATACAGACATGAGTCCTGAGAAACAATACATTCTCAGGGTCCCTGCACCCCTAAGAAGGCCTTGTGTCTGGGAAAGTCCAGGAAGTCTTGGTAAACAGCCCAGGGAAACGGGTGAGAGCCAACTCACTCAGATTTTTTTTCTCCTTGAGATGTGTATCTAAGAACTACAATGTGACCCATGCCAGTCCAGGCCCCCACCCCAAGGCCTGGTCACTGCCCAGGCCACTTCCTGAAGACCTAGTGGGGACCCTCAAAGGCACCCCATTTCCAAGCCTCCGCTGTCTCCAGGCCCTGATGGCTTAGCTCTGATTCTCTTCTCAGGATCGGTTTCGGTTGGCCCTATTGAAAGACAGCCCCTCTTACGTTCCTGGAGGAAGCCAGGCACTCGGCTAGGCCTGCCAGGCCCCAGGCAGAAGAGCACGATCCCCCCTGAACCCTAAGCATCGTGACCTCACCAAAGAGACAGCTGCAGTGCTGGCCTCAGGCCTCCCCTCCCCTTCACAGGGAGGGTGGTCTGGCCCCGCTTTTCTCCGTGCTCCTGACATAAGGGGCGCGTTATGGTGTTGCTTTGTCCCGACGAGAATCACACTTGCTTAGAAAGTGCTCAGCTTCACCCAGGAGGCAGAGGCACCTCTAAGGTGTTGCTCCAAGTAAGTCAAACTGGTGAGCTGATTCGCTCATGTGGAGCCTCATTCTTGCAGGCTTTCTTTACGGATCAGAAATTAGACTTGGAGTGAAAGCTAACGTCCAGACATGAAGAGTATTCTCCCTTTGAACTGCACCGATCCAGCATCGGGGACTCACATAGACCTGGACCCGCACTTTCCCTTCTCCGTGGGCTGCGTGTGCCAAGGGCTGACGATCTTAAGCCAGGTCACACAGGAAGGACCACCTGCCCGTTATCATGGGCGGGAGAGAGACAGTGGCAGCCAGATCACAGCCTGGGCCACACAAGGACATCAACCTCCCATCTCCACGGACACATGGACAAGAACATGCCCACGGCCAGACAGGCCTTAGTCCAGGACAGGCATGGAACATCACCCCCCCGGTTACCACAGACAAGAAGGTGCCAAGTGTCAGTGGCAACCGAGTCACAGGTAAGACATAGAGACAGGAGCTTCCCATTTACCATGGACACAAATATGTCAAGGGCCTTGTGACCTAAGCCTAGGACAAGCCCTGGAATTGGCTCCCCAGGGTGGCTTTGTTTTTCTAGATCCTGGTCTATCCCAGAAACTCAGCGTAATACCAGGGACCAAGAGAGCAGCGCGGAGAAAGGTGTATGTCCTGCAGTCAGAGCTGGGAGCCCAGAAACACACCCAGTCAGCCAACAATGTTTAAAGAACGGCCTTCCCTTGGCTAATCAACCTCACGAACCATCTCTAAAGATTCTATCCAGGTTCTGAGGCTGCCCCGGCAGGACCAGGGCAGGGGTGCTGAACACGCCCATGAGTCTGACCCTTTCAGCAAGGCCTCAGAGGAGTCGTGAGCTTGGAAACGGTGCCACCCCACACCCACAGGCTCTAGGGAATGCAAGTGCCACCCAAGCCCTGGTCCCCACCTCCATGGGCAACATCCCCACTGGGTCTCACCCATTTGCATAGCACAGTGCCCCTTGCCCGCAAGATGGCCCATGCTCTGCTGGGAAAGGGGCTTCCTGTCGGTGAGTGTTGCTTCTAGAGCCCGCAGCAAATGTGAACATTACCCCTGAAAAGCTCTCAATTTCCCCACTAAGTTAAGCAGAGATGAGATTCACATCCACCCAATCTGCCCTAGCTTCCCAAATGCCAGCAGCCACTGAGGCCGTTTAACACGGGAACAGAGAGGTGTCTCTGGTGTGGTTATTGTCTCCCTGATGGACACAGCATGCAGGGGGCTGGGAGGGTTCCCACTGGCTGCAAGGCTCACTGTGTCCATGCTAAACCAGCCCTGGAGCACCCTACTGGAGGTTGCTGTGTTTGTCAATCATCTTGAGGTTGACAGCAGCCGGCACCCAGCCTGGCACACACAGATGCTGAGCAAATACATACCAGGTTAGAGAGGAAACCTAGCTTTCCAAAGACCCAAGGACCATGGACCTGCTCTTCTCTTTCTGTGGCATTCCAGTCTGGCTGGTCTCCACCGCACCCCATGCCCCATTCATCTCCTGTCATACCCGGTACCCTCAGTGCTGACACATCAGGCTGGCTCTTCCTAGGGCAAAAGAGGCATCAACAACAAACCCAGAGGCATCAACAAACAATAAACCCAGAGGCATCAACGACAAACCCAGGTCTTTCCCAGAAGGCAGAGCTCCTGCCCTCTGAGGCCACCATGCCTTGCTTGTGGGTAGATTCCCTTATCTTGCTTTCGGATCTGAGGCCCAGGCCTTCGCTCAACTCCTGCACTTGGTTCCCTGTGTCTCCAGGACCATGACTGATCTGAGGTAGCTACTGTGTCCCGAAGAGCAACTGTCTCTCTCAAGAGCCCAGTGCCAGCCCCACCTGGAGGGTTTACGGTGGTGCTCGCCTACCTCACCCCAGCCTCTGCCCCAAAGCACACAGGTTAGCCTGCTCCCTGAAACCACAGGCAGGCTTGGCCCAGAGAGCCCCACCCCAGCCCAGCATAACGTGCCATAGGCCATGTTTGGCAAGCAAGTCAACTGAGCACCATTGCTGAGTGTGTCATGCGCACCTTTCGCCTGTCAGGGCTCACAACAAAAATGCCATGGACCAGGTGAATTATAAGCAACAGAAACATGTTTCCCAGGGCTCTGGAGCCTGGAAGTTCAAGATCAAAGGCACTAACAGATTCAGTGTCTAGGGATCTGGCACCCACTTCCTCCAGTCGTTCTAGCTGAGGCCTCACATGGCAGAGGAGACAAGGCAGCTCACTGGGGCCTCTTCCATAAGGGCACTAATCCTACTCATGAGGGCCCCACCCTCTTGACCTAGTTACTTCCCAGAGGCCTCCTACTACCATCATATCAGGGCTTAGATTTCAACATATGCATCTGGGGGACGCACCCCAAATCTGGCGGACTTTCCATCACCACCAGGAAGGCTCTCCAACCAGCTGTGGAAGGAACAAAGACGCAAATCACGTGGACAGAGAAAGTTCAGGCTAAAAGCAACAAGAGAAAGGACTGCCAAGGACCAGCTCAGTCGAAATCATCCTGAATACATTTATGAAACTTAATACAGAAATCAAAGGCAATTCTCAAAGAAGAAGACACACATTATTAAAAAAATAATAATAATAATACAGTAGTTCTAACAGGGACAGAAAATCCCAAAGTCTATTCACAATGAAATCCATTCTGTTTCTGTGTCATCGGGAAGGGGCGGGTGGGCAATGCCAGACAGAGCCCACGGACATTGATTCTTGGAGAATTTTAACATGAGGAAGGTTTTCAATCTTAAAGATAACAGCTAGTAAGGTAAAAGCTGGATGTCTATCTTCCAAGTCATTGCAGAAGAAAAAAACCAAGACACGTCTTACAGTAAGGATATCGTATATAATGTAGATAAAGAAAGAGGATGAGAAATTGTGTTACTAATTAAGCAAACCCTTCGGAGACCTGCAGGAGAGTGAGATGCGGCCACAGAACCACAGCAGGAGGGGCTTGGTGGGAAGGCGCTGGCAGCTTCTTGGGGTGAGGGTGAGGGCTGGGGACCTGTCAGGCAGGGACCAGGCCGCTAGCCCCACATGGGGCAGAAAATCCCTTCAGCTGCCTGGCCTCTTGCCAGAAGCAGAAGCATGACTTTGGTGGCAGTCGTGGAAGGGTGGCTTGCAAGGTCCCCTTGCCATGGGCAGCATGAGGTATGGCCATGGGCCCCACCAGGGAGGCTCCGTACCAGGATGGGCGAGAGCTCGGCCACGAGGCAGCGCCGAGGGCTTCCTTCTCTGTGGCCTGGGGCTGAGGAGCGGGAAAGGCAGTTCGGAGGAGTCGCTCTGGAGACACCTGCCCACTGGCCACTCAGGCAGGGCATGGGGCTGAAGCCATCATCACGCTCTGCAAAGGCCTGAGCATGGCGGGACACGGGGTCCAGCCCCGATTCCCACCCTGTGGAGGAGCACAGAGGACCAGGGTCGGAGGAGACCTTGGAGCCAGAGGTGCAGGAGTGACATGGTCACAGCCGAGCAGGGACAGATAATGCCCTGGCATCGAGCCCTGTGGTCTGCGGGAATGGGTGAACACCCCAGAAGACTGAGGCTCTGGAGGATGCACAGGCCAAAGGCAATCGCGTTTCTGAGGAAGAGGTCTACACCCGGAACTGGGGCTCGGGCGAAGCTAGAGGGGCAGCACCAGGGACCAGCTGTGCACTTCGGGAGGGAGCAAGGGAGGACAAGACGACCGGCCCAGCAGGCAGTGCCCTGCGCAGAGCCTGGCCGAGGGGCAAGATGGAGGGGAGGGCCAGTCAGAGTGGCTGGGGTCACAGCAAGGGTCGGGGTGCAGTGTCTGGTGAGACCAGCTCCCTGCCTGCCTTGTAGGGAGGGCCACCAGGCCAAGGGGCAAAAGGGGCAGGGACAAGGCTAACATAAATCTGCAGAGATAAAACCCAAGCAAACTATGACATTGCCACTGAGGTCCGATGTGGCCTGTCCCCTCCAGGCTCCTGCTGAAATTCAGTCCCATTAGAGACACTGAGAGCCAGGACCTGGGGGAGCAGGCTGAGCCTGCACGGCGGGGAGTGGGCTCACGGGTCAGCAGGCAATCTCAGGAGAGGCTGCTGTCAAAGTCAATCGGGCCAATCCTCCAGATGTGACAAATGTCACTGCCATGGGACTTCGCCAGCAAGGCCATTATGAGACACTGCCACTCTTGGACCTGAACTCTATGTAAATTTATCCAGTCCATGGTATTCTGTAATTAGCAACAGAAAACAGTTTAAAACAATCACAAAGCATTCTTAACACCAAAGACACCTGTCAGAGGGTTGACCCTTGTAGTTAAATATGGGTCAGACTTTTAAAATTATGTCAGTGCTATTTACACTGAAGGTCAGGCATGGTGGCACACACCTGTAATCCCAGCATTCTGGGAGGCTGAGGCAGGAGGATCACAGGTTCAAGCCGAACCTGGGCAACTTGGAAACAGTGAGATTGTAATCTCAAAATGAAAAATAAAAGGGCTATGAAAGGAGCTCAGTATGAAGGCCCTGGCTTCTGAAAAAAAGGTGAAGAAAACTACAAATGCAGAAAGTGGCTCCCTGAAGTGGGAGGAGAAACAGGTGGGGTCCCCACTGCGTACCAACCCTGCCCTGCTCTCAGCCCATGAGCCACTGGCTTCCTGGAGAGCCCAGTGGGCCCTCCGTCCCCTCCCCTCGGGGGCCTTTCTGTTGGCCCACACCAGGCCTGGCTTCTGGTCCTACACAGGTGGGGCGGCTTCCCCCTCCACCCAGGTACCAGTGAACCTCTCTTCCCTTCACATCTGTCTCCTCCTCAGGCTGGCTGTCGCTGCCCCCTTGGCCCCAAGCCACCAGGGACCTCCTTGCCCCAATCTCTGGCCTCAGTCTGGCACCTCCTTGGTATCCGGAACACCAGAGGCCACTGGTTCCGGGCTCTGCAATGAACCAGTGATGCAGCACGTGAGCCTCCTTCAAAAGATGGAGCTCTGAGCACCCAGGTCACCTCCGCTCACTGCACGGAGTCTGGCCTGGACCAGGGCTACCTGGCCAGGTCTCCATGGAGACCAGCTCTTTCCAGCCTGCCAGAGTGTGGCTGTGGAAGATGCCTGACGCCCATAGTTGAATGTGGTCTCTCCCGAAAACCCAGACACTGAAATCCTAAGCCCCAGAGACAGTACAAAGACCTGGGTCCTCTGGGAGGTGACTTGGTGTCATGAGGCTGGAACCTTCGTGTGCAGGGTCCGAGTCCTTGTTCGCCCCTCCCGCCACGAGGAGAGTGTAAGAAAGTTCTGTCTGTGAGCCAGGAAGTGGACCCCACTGGACAGCAGAGTGGCTGGCACCTCGCCCTGGCACTTCCGGCCTCCAGAGCTGTGAGAAGTCAGTCCTGTCACATGTGAGCCCCCCAGGTCCCCAGAGGTCACTGCCATAGCCCACAAGACTGAGATACCCCAGTGCCCAGGACACTGGCTGGGAGACACTGAAAGCCCAGAAACACCCCCAGCAGGAGCTGCAGACTAAACCGGAGACACCAGCAGTGCCAGGGGACCAAGCAGCACAGGGAAGTGGGCCCTGCGGAACACTGAGACCCATGTTGGTCAGAGAGGGCCTGCCACGGACGCCCAGGGGAGTCCCTCGTTCATGGTAACAGAGTCCGGCTTAAGCCCACACGAGACGCTGTGCTCTGGGAACAGGAGGACTGTACCAGGATTACCACGCAGTTAACACACTAAAGCTCGCCGCTCGAAAGCTTAGTGACTTTCCCTAATCACAAATACTTCTTCAAACGATGGGTAAGAATTTAGCCGAGCACACGTGTGGGTGCAGCCAAGGCTGCACCAGGAGCAAATCCTCAGCCGGGAGGGGAGCACCTCGCAACACAGGACGAAAGTAAGTGAAGCAGGCTCTCATCAGGAAGCCACGAGAGGGGCCAAAGTGGACCTAACTCGAGTGAGATGACAAAAATAACATGGGCAATGGGCTTTTCATTATAAAAAGTTACATATGTCACAAGAAGTGGAGACTAAAATATTAGCGGTGGCCATGTGAGCGTCTAGTGCTGATGTATTGTGTGTGTGTGTGTGTGTGTGTGTGTGCACGCGTGTGCGCACGCATATATCTCCAAATCGACAGTTATTATCACCTCCAGGGCTCCAGGTCCAAAGCGGGCTCTCCAGGCTAACACCATGCGCTCCTCCAGGGAGCTCTACAGAGAATCTTCTCTTGCCTTCTCCAGCCTCGCAGGGCACCTCCTTTCTGTGGCTGTCACTTCTTCCTCCATCTTCAAAGCCACAAGCGCAGCACCCAGCAGTCTTTCTCCGACTCTGATCTTCTGTCTCCTTCTTCTGTCCTAAAGGGTCCCTGCCACGTCGCTGGGCCTCCTGGATAATCCTCTTATTTCACAGTCAACTGATTAGAAATTTCCACTCCACCCTGCCCCTTGCCACAAACAGCACAAGCGCACAGGTCTGGGGACGAGGCCCCAGATGTCTCTGGGGAGCAGAATTAGGTCCCCATCACGGCCATCTCAGCACCCATGGTAATGCGTCAGGCTGCTCACTTTTTCCTTTCTGCTTTTCTACGCTGCTTGATATTTTTGGTTGACTCTGAGCAACTGGTACATATTTGAAAAACATCATTTAATACCGAACATAGCGGAAAACTAAAGAAGCCACAGCACTCTCATGCAGCACGGCTCCTGTCACCTTGGTGACCCTGGGCTAGGTCCTTCTGTCCCTGTCCCTCTGACTGCTACCCACCTAAGGTCTGGACAAGCTCTTCCACTTCTTCATGTAGCCCCGGGCCCACGGGCGTCAGCACACAGGCTTTAAATGTTCCTCAGCCTTAGGACAAATCGTAAAAGGAAGCCCTGGTCCTGCAGCAATGAAGTGTGCACTCAAAAATGCTCTTTACAGCAGAGATTCCAACAAACAGTATTATTTAGGAATCCTCAGACATACAAGTTAATTCAGAAACAGTTTGGGAAACATAAGCCAGCAGACAGACACAACGTATTGTTCTGGCTTGAAGGAGACTGCTGGAAGCCGGGCCGGCCAGCAGCCAGGACGGGCACACGCCCCCCACAGCCGAGTGCACGCGTGGCCTCCTCAGGCTGCAGCCAGCTGCTGGCGAGACCCCCTGGCTGCGGACAACCCAGCGCCCACCCTGTCCAGCCAGACACCCCGATTCGCACTGCAGTGACCCTGGGAGGAGCTCTGGGGACCTCGCCTGCCGCTCCCCCCAGCAAGAACCCCAGAAGGCCGAGGCTCAGGCTCAGGGGTCCCCTCTGGCCTCACCATCCTGAGCTCCTGGACTGAAGGAGACTTCATGAGAGCTTTGTAAAAATGGACGTGTTTTTAATTGATAAATAATAAGTACATATACTTTGGGGTGCTATGTGAGGTTTCTATGCACCCATCAGAAAAAGATGAGGTCAGGCTAGTCAACATAGTCATCATCTCACCGACTGACCATTCTTTTAGGCCAATCTCTGCGCTGTCACTTCCAGGCTACCTAGCCTCCATAAGGCTCTTTCTTTCATCTGTAAAATGGCACTGTACAGCCGTGCATCACTTAATTGTGGAAAAACAGGACATGGGCCCCCCAGCCAGAATACTTCAGTGTCTTAGTTGCCCAGGTAACAGTTCCTGTTGCAGTTTTGGTTGCTTCTTTTTCCTAGGAACAGTCGGTCACTGTGATGCATAGCTGGTCACTATGATGCATATTGTAATAACCAATCCCTACTTGACAAGCCAGTCTGCCTCTGTACTTCCTGCTTGCTTATCTCATATAAGCCCTGGACCACCAGGGATCAGGGCCTGATATTTTGGGAATGATCCCAATCAGCGTTCATCGACATAAATGAATCTGCCTCCAAATTCTGGGTGTTGTGTCGATGTCTCTGCTGGCCATTGCACTGGGACACATCCTGAGAAATGCATCAAGTGGTCTTATTGCACCAGCACCATCGGGTGCACTTCCACAAACCAGGACAGCCACGAGGTCACTCAGCCATATAACTTTACAGGCCACCGTGTATGTGGGCTGTTGTTGGCCGAGACTGCATCATGCCAGGCATAGTTTTCTGAACAGATTATACTACAAACCACCTCTCCAGGTTGCAAAGGAAACCTCAAGTAACAACACCACAGAGAAAATTCTATTTTCCTGACAGTCTCTTCCTGTACCAATATTGAACTGTGCTTACTGTTATAGCTTCAAAGCTCCAACATCTGCTATATTAGACACTACACTCTGAGGCTGCTCTGTCCAAAACAGTACTAGCTTTGAGTCATGGGAGGTCACTGAGCACTGGAAATGTGACTGGTCTGAACAGAGAGGTGTTCCATGTGTAAAAAACACACCAGATTTCAAAGATCTACTACCAGAAACAAAACGAATCACAGAAAGATTGCATAATGTCCCACTGATAATTGTGAAGCACTGTAACAGGTGGAAATAACAATATTCCGAGGTGCTAGGCCACGCACAGAAGCATCGCCCACTTCACAGAGTTGTGAAACGACTGAAAAGATGAAGGAGGCAAAGCGGGTGAGCGTAGGTTCATTATTTCCACTTGGCAGACTGGGAAGCGGAGACTCAAAGACCCAGAGCCGCACACCTAAGGACCAGGTGGCCCAGCTCTACTGATCCCAAAGCTGGGGCCCCTCTGAGGCTGCTACTGGGATGGGGGAGTCCCCACCACCTGCAACCGGTGGACGCCCCTGGGAGGAAGCAGTCAGACCTCCCCACCGCCCCAGGCAGCACTGGAGCCACCCAGGGAGTGAAACGGTCAGGCACCTCCATCGAGGGCACCCCACTTCCCAATGCTGAGTCTGAATCAGTGCGCAGCTCACAGTCAGTCTGACCTCTGGGAAAGGGACACAATGTCCAGCAGGCTCCGCGCCTCCTGCCCTGTGGGCCCAGCGGTGACTGCTCCCCCAGCGTGGCTTTGTGAGGCAGGGAGAAGCTGGAGTGCGGTGGCAGTGGGGGTGCAGGTGCCCTTGATCCCCGCAGGCTGTGCCAGGGCGGGAAGGAGGCAGGCTGCCCACAGCTCAGGAGAAGTCAGGCAGCACGCCTGGCCCACGGGTGCCCTTCCAAGGGGGCCCTGAGGCTCCGGAGGCAAAGGCTCACTGCAGAGAAATCTGCAGTTTCAGGACAGGACGCACAGAGGGAACTGGGCCAGGTCCAGTCAACCTCTCCTGTCACTCACTGTGCTTTAGAAAATGGAGGAGGGGTCAGCTCAGGGCACCCCAACCTGAGGCACCGAGATTCTTGGTGAAGACAGAGCTGACTTTCACGGCATCCTCTGAGCCAGGAAAGAGCCCTCGGATGAGGGGTCCAGCCCTCCAGTCTCCACCTGGCCAGCAACACCACACAGATGCGCCCACATACATGCTCCAGGATCACCAGCACCTGCAACAGGGGCTGGACACAGACCAGAGGACGCCTCTTAGGGGGCCAAGCAAGTGGGAAACGAAGAGGGAAGCATGAGACAGCAAAGGGGTCATGAGGGTAACAGAGGAGGGCAACACGATGGGGCACGGGGATCAAGAGGGGCCCCGGGAAGAGGTGACATTGGTGCTAAGGCCTGAATAACGAGGAGTCAGCCATTCACTCGAGCAGGTTTCACACAGCCAGATGAGGCTGCAACTGCCAAGTCCCGGAGGCCAAGACAAAGCTGCCGCGTCTAAGGGGAGAATCCAGTGATTGCAGCGTGAGGACCCACGGCGGACGGGCTCGAGGCTCGTGGTCAGCAAAGCGCACAGGAACGGCTGGCAGCTCCTGCTGTGACTCAGAGCTCAGATCTTCTCTCCTGTGCCACGAGGAGCCCCTGGAGGGCCTTCAAGGGGCGCTGACGAGACCCGAGTCCCATCTCCACTGCTCAGGGCGCGGGGTGAGAACCGCAGGGGCCACTGTGAAGCAGGAGGTCTCCTCTCCTCCCTCTGCGATCACCTTGCTCAGGTGGAATCCAGCTCGGCCTGGTATGGTTTGAGTGTGTCCCCCAAAGGGCTCGTACACCGAAATTTAATCCCCACCGTGAGTTACTAAGAGGAGGAAACTTGATCTAACTGTGATATTTAGGGATGAGGTGTTTATCAGGCTGTCAGGGTGACAGAAGGTCATTAGGACAAAGTCCGGTAACTGAATCCTAGTGGTGTCACAATGGAGGGATGGAGAGCAGAAGACCTATGTGTGTGTGTGTGCGCGCGCACACACACACACACACACACACTCACATACACATGCCCCTGTCTCCCTGCCCGTGATGCCTTGCGCAGCCCCTGACCTTGGATCAGAGCCACGGGTCAAAAAAAAACCTCTCTTTAGAGTTATACAGCCTTTTCCTGTGTTACAAGCAACAGAAAACAGAGCACGACACCATCCAGCCTGCAAGGGCCTTGCCGCCAGAGCGAGGGGCCAGGTCCACGGAAGATTCTGTGAGCACCCCCCAAAAGCAGCCTGACAATATGGGCTGCGCTGGAGGATCTGAAAAGCTGGTCACAAGCAGATTAGAGGAGAAGAGCAGAACCGGGAGGATCACTAAACCATTTACTAATCTTTTTTAACCACCCAGCCTTCCTCAGTCCAGGTACAAGACAGTTCAAACCTCGGACGCAGTGGGGCAGGCGGGGAGCGGTCAGGAGAGGACTCTTGCTGTGGCTCGTGGCGCAGGAAACCATTCCTAACGTGCAGAATGGCATGAGGGGTGCTGTGTTGTCAGCTTCTAGTTACTGCAACAAATCCCTGACTTAACCAACTGGTAAAGAAGGGAAGGTGTACTCTGGCTCAGCCGTGGAGGTTTCAGCCCACGGTGGCTGGGTGTGGCAAGGCAAAGCCACTTACCTAACAGCCAGGTCTTTAAAAACAGAAGCGAACAGGTCAGGGCACATCCTCCCCCCAGTCTAAAGACTGCCCATGAGGCCCCACCTTGGAAGGCTCCACCACCTGCCTGCAGGACCCCACTGGAGACTACGCCTTTAGCACGGGGGCCCTGAAGGGCACTGCAGACTCAAACTACAGCAACACCCACATTTTCCTTTTCTCCATTCTCTTACCGCCCAGCCCACGGCTGCCCACAAGCCCTGGGCACTCTGCAGGAGGGAATCCCGACTCTCCAACCGGAAGTGTGATGGTCTCAGGAGGGTGGAGTAAAACCTCGTTGCTATACGAGAGTGTAGTAGATAAAAGATCAAAGTAAATAAAACCTCCACTTTCTGGCCAGAGATCCTGGACAGGGAGCCTTTGGTTCCAGAAAACTAAGTGCTAAAGAGATGGCAGAAATGGTGAAGCCTGGGAAACTGATCTCAGAAATTGGTGGTAATCGCCGGGTTCACCCTTGAGCTGTGGACGGGCAGGTCCAGCCCTTCAACACCCTGGAGGCTCCAGCACCAACTTCCGTGTAGACGGATGCCCTGGGAGGGTGCATACCTGGGACTGACCCAAGCATCACTGAAAACAATGCACAGAACACTGGAACCACAACCCGTAAGCTGGAACTTGCAGTTTACCCCAATAGAATCAATGATGTCAGGAGACAAAAATATCAACACCCTCCATAGCATTTAAACAAGATCCAAAATCTCGGGGTAATATCAAAATGTTCAAGATACACCAAAATTACCAGGTGCTGGAGTTGGGGTCGTGACTGTGTCCCTAAGGCCCGTGTGTCCGAGGCTTGGTCCCTAGCCTGCAGTGCTACTGGGACACAGCGGAACTTTAAAGAGATTGGACCTTGCGGGAGGGCAGGCCTGGAACAGGATACTGGAAACCTGCCTCCTTCCTTTCACTCCTTTTGCTTTGTGGGTGCCATGACACCAGTAGCCTCCTCTCCAACGAATTCCCTGCCATAGTGAGGCTAGGCAACCCCAGAAAGCAACTTTTCCTCCTTGTAAGTTGATTGCCTCAGGTATTTTGTCATGGTGTCAGAAAGCTCATAGACCCAGCAATGAATAACCAGGAAAATCTTTACTTCTCAACAGAAAGCTGAGACAGCACACATGCTGGAATTATCTGATTATTTTAAAGCAGCTATACTATAAAAAACACTCAAAAGTAAGGGGAGAAACCCTTGCCACAACAGAAAGCTAGTCACAGCAAGAAATACAAGATATTTTTTAAAATAAGCAAATGGAAACTTTAGAACTTAAAAAGATAGTATTAGAACATTTAGAAACTCACCACAGGCTCTGTAGTAGAACAAAGATGCTAGAGAAATCAGTTTGTGCCTAACAACAGATCTATAGGTGTTATCCAATTTGAACCACAGAGAGCAAAAACATATCTGGTGAAAATACCCAAAGATCTAACACTGAAGTCCCAAAAGAAGAGAAGGCATTATGGAACAAACATGTAAATAAACAATGGTTGAAAACTTCCCACGTTCTATGAAAGACACTGTCCTACAGATCCAACAGCACAGCAAACTGCAAATGCAATAAATTTTTTAAAAAGGCCCCACGTGTTATCATTAAACTGCTAAAAACTACAGACAAAACAATACTGAAAGTCATCGGGAAAAAAGTGCATTACTCTAGGGGAGTAATGATTCAGATAACTGCAGATTTCTTATTAAAGCCACAGGGCTCCCAGGAATTGAAAAAATGTTAATATGCTGAAAGAAATGAAACGTCAACCCAGAATTTCATTCCCAGCAAAAATATCCTTCAAGGATCTGGAAACATTATACACTGTATACATGTATAGAATTATCACATTACATCTCATAAATATGTACAATTATTATAAGTCAGTGAAAAACAAAATAGAGGAAAGGAAAATTGTAGAGGCATAAAAAGAGGTAAAGAAAAGCTAAGCATGTGTCGCCCGCAGACTTACTCTAAAATGCCTGCTAAGCAAAGTTCCTCAAAACAACGGTACTAGGACTTTTGAACATGAGGACCAATGGAAGAGGGACAGAAATAGTACATACTAGAAAATGTGACAGGTTAACTCAAAATAATGAAGAGAAATCACATTGTCTGTGACGTTGACAATGTATCTGAGGGTATAAAAGTCAACAACAACCCCAAGTGGGAGAGGAAAAGGCCACAAGGGGCAGCTCATTTTTCAATTCGAAGGGTGAGACCTTGATTCTAAGGAGACCAAAATGACAAGGATGCTTACTTTAGTCCCTAGAGCAGCCACTAAAAACACTACCCAGAGAATTGCACTCACACAATAAGTAAAATAAAATAGAATATTAAAAAATATTCAAATAGCTGGAAATAGAAGAACAAACCTAAAAAAGGAAGAAAGTAACAAAAAATGAGTGTAAAAAAAAATGAAACCAAGTACAAAAAATACAGAAAAAGAAAATGAATCTAAAAGTTTGTTCTTTGTAAAGCTCAATAAGATTGATAAATCTCTAATGAAACTGACAGAAGAAAAATAGAAAAATATGAATATAAGGATTTTTTTAAAAAACATTCACAGATATTAAAAATATAATGGAACATTACAGACAACTCTATAAATTCAACCACTCTGATGCATGCGTAATTTTCTACACAGAATGATGAACTACTAAAATTCACCCAAGATGAAACAGATTGCCAGACAAGTCCTGACAGCTATTAAAAAACTTGAATTCCCCCAAAAAATCCCCAACCCAGACAGTTTTCCTGGAAAATTCTGCTAAACACTTAAGGAAAAAATGACACCAACTCTACATAATATTTTTCAGAAACAAAAAAGGAGGAAGCACTTCCCAATTCATTTTATGAGGCCAACATTACCCTGATACTAAAACCAAACATAGACACAAATAACTACAGAAAAACCAACTTAAAAACCAGTATCTCTCATGAATGCAGAAAAAACAAAATATTGGCAAGTTTAACCTAGCAATACATAAAGAGTACTATGCCACAAACGTATTAAACTTATCTTGAAAATGCAGACTAGAAAGATGTTCAAAACTCAGTGTGCTCCACCACCATACTAACAGACTAAAGAAGAGCTACACACGCAATCACACCGATTGATGTAAAAAAAATTCAATATTCATTCCTAAGCAAAAATAAGACTCTCAACTACATAATACAAAAATTTCCTCAGCCTGAAAAAGAGCATCTACAAAGAAAACTAAAAACCATTATTCAGCCATGTATTGAAAGCCATAGATAGTTCAATAAGCAAAATAATAGTAATAAGTAGAAGACATATAGATTGGAAAGTGAGAAATTTAAGACTGTCACTATTCATGGGCAACATGATTGTTCTATGCAGATAATTCCCTAAAAGGATCTATAAGAGGAATTTCTGGAACTAATAAAGGAGTTTAGTAAGGTCAGAGAAGACAAAGTCAACGCACGGATATCAATCATGTTTTTATATTCTGGCAATGAACTCTTAGCAACTGAAACAGACTTCTAAACTATTTACAAAACTGAAACAAAAACAACTACTTAGGTTTAAATCTAAAAACCCTGCAGGACTTGTATGTGAAAACCACCAAATTCTGATAAAGAGAAATCAAAGGAAACCTAAATAAATGGAGTGATACCAGGTTCATGGATTGAAAGAACATTTTAAAGATATCAGTCATCCACAAGTTGCTATATAGACATAAGACAAGTCTCATCAAACTACGAGTGGGGTTTTTACACAGACAGACAAAATGATTCTAGAATGTAGAGGAAAGAGTAAAGAACTAGCATCACTCAAACAGTTTTTAAAAGGAAGAAAGAAGTAGTGGGAATTCCACCTGGGACGAACACCTACTATACAGCTACGGTAACCGAGATAGTGCCATACTGGCACAGAGATAGAGGAAGCCGAGACTGATGGCACCCTGAGGACCTGTCGTGTGTATGTCCCTAGTGTGCGTCCCCCAGATAGATGTGGCTGGAATGAGAGGGTAGCACTTGGCCTTGCTGTGAGCAGCCACAGTGGACACATCTGCCGATGCCCGCAACCCCACAGTGCTGCCTGGCTTTCCAAGCAAGGTCCTGACCAGCAGGAGGAAGAACAAGGCTCAGTCACCAATGCCCCAGCAGAACTAGCCTGGAAGTGTCCTGGGTACCCAAGGACACAAAGGCTGCGCATGCCAGGAGGGCTCAGCCAGTCTCCCCAGTCTCTGCCCGGCCAGCCCTGGTGCCCTCCACACGCCTCAGGCCTGGAGGACAGAGGGTGGACAGCAGTGCAGAGCAGGCTGGAGGCGCCGGGGGAGCTGCTCCAGCCACGGCCCGGGACCCCAGGTGCAGGAAAGCTAAGCAAGCAGGGCCTGGCCCTCCACATCGCGTGTCTGCCACTCAGAACACCCGCATTCCCCGCACAACAGCCTCACTCTGGGTCGCCACGTCTGCCACCGCCACAGAGAGCTCAGAAGCGGACTCCCTCAGCTTTGCTTCCGGCAGCAAACACTGGCAACAGCCCAGGTACCCCGCCGGCGGGAGCGGCCAGGGGAGGGGTTACGCAACAGGGCTGGAATCCCGGGGTGTATTCTGAGTGCAAATGATAAGATGATAATTACAGCTCATGTATCTTTAAAGAAAGGGAGGAATACACAAACAGAACTCTCTGTTTTCTCTAAGGACATTAAAGTACATGCAAACACATGGAAATTGGCCTCGAAGGGTATTTTTAAATGTCACTGTTCTTGCAGAAGAACAGGAGCCCAGGAAGCCTGGGTAGGGCCCCAGGGTTTCCCCTTATCTGCATGGCTTCAAGTTCTACAAGAACATATTCAAATGATTCAGGTGATTAAAATAGAATGAAAGTAGAAGAATTTGTTGAAATTAGATATTTTTTTCAAAAGAGAAAAATCTGCTGTGAAATCTTCAAGGCTGCTCCTGGAGCCCAGGGGCCCCTGGGTGAGGCTTGAAGAGAGACAGGCAGAGGGAGGTAAGGGAGCAGCCAGCTGGGTGGGGGGCGGGGGCAGTGTGCACAGGAACAGGGACCTGGCCAGCTCTCAGGAAGAATCAAGGTCACTGGAGCACAGGACGAGAGAGAAGAGGGCGCGCGGGGCGGGGGGTCCTACTGCAGCTGGGAGGGAGCACGCGCGCGCGCGCACACACACACACACACACACACAGTCCCACCTGTGCACACACTACACACTCATATAGACGCACACAGACACATCCTCACTAACTACCCCGGAATGCAGTGGATCTTCAGGCTGGAAGGGGCACAGGGACATGACAATGGCTTGACTGTGTCCTCCAAAAGTCCACGTGCTGGGAACTTAGGCCCAGGCCCACGTGCTAAGGCTGCTTGAAGGTGGAGCCCTTAAGAGGTCATCCAAGTTAAATCAGGAGCGTGGGACCGCCGTGATGGTATTACCGAAGAGAAGTGACCCGACCTCGAATGCTTGCTCTGTCTTGCTGTGAGATGTCCTACATAGTGCTATGGTGCCACAAGACAGCCCTCACCTGCCAAGTAGATGCCAGCACCACACTGGTAGACTTCCCAGCCCCCAGAAGCATGAGCCAAACATACTTCTATACTTGATAACATTGCCTGGCCTCAGATATTTTATTATAAAAGCAGAAAACAGACTAAGACCGACAAATGCCATATGATCACAAATGCCACTTAAACACACACATACAAACACAGAGACATAATCCTTTCATACACACATCACCAACACAAAACACACTCAAACACAGTCACATGGACATACATATACAGACAACCTACACACACACTCAATCACACACAGAAATCTACACTCACATCCATTACTCAAATGTACGCTGTTAACATTTGTATCTAGATGTGTTCGAGCCCTCATGTGCTCCCTAGGTGGGACTTTTGGGTGTGTGTTACTAAGTCCACCGCCATGGGTCTATAGCTGGGTGTGATATTGGGAGGCGAAACCTGCTGGGAAGAGCTGGTCACTGGGTGTGAACTGGACCGTAATCTCCCTCCTCCTCCTTTGATCCCTCGCTGCTTCCTGCTGCCACGCCATGGACTGTTTCTCCTCTGCTGTGCCACCCCGCCTTAGAGCCAGCCAACTATGCACTGAAACTTCTACAAACTGTGAGCCAAAATAAACCTTTCCTCCTTTAACTTGTGGGTGTCAGGTATTTTTTCCCAGCAATGAGAAAGTAATCAAGACACTCTCACAGACACATAAGCACACATGTGCATACTCCCTCAAACACACACAAACTCACAGGGCACACATTCACACTCACTGGTACACATACACCCAGCACTCAGCACAGACCCTTGGGGCCAGGGCAGCCTGTGAGCAGGAAGAGGTCCACAGAGCACCCCTACAGCCAGTGTTTGGGGGAAGGCAGCTGCCTGGGGAAGATGGGGCCCTAACGTGCCTAGGGGGGAAGACAAGGTTCTCTGCTTCGTGTGCCAACCTGGCTGAAACTCAAATCTCCAGTACCAGGCTTAGTGCAGCAGGCAGCCAGGCAGAGGAGGAGGCAGCCTGGAAGAAAGCAGAGCTGTGAGAGACCCTCAAGCACCAAGTGTCCCAGAGGCACAGAGGACCTGGCCTTGGCCCAGCAGGAGCCAGGGCCTGAGCCTGGACTGGTGCATTCAAGCGAGACCGGAAGGAGATCAGAGATCAGCTGGCCACTGGGTGGGGTCTGGACAAGGGGTCTAGCCAGAAGTCTCAGCCACCACTGTGGTGACTCCAGCAGCATCAACCCTGAGCCTCAGCCCTTGGGACCCTGCTGCCTCACTGACCCAGCCACCTGTGCCTGCCTACTGTGCACCGCCCTCCACTGAAGTTCAGCCTGCAGAGCCACGGGCCTGGGCTTCACACCAAGTCCACAGCCCACGGGGGACTGGCTCCAGCCTGGCCAGCCGTGGGTGGGTCTGCTCATCACCGAGGACAACGCTGTGGCATGGCGAGCTCTACCCACGAGTCTTCAGCCGCCGGACACAGGGCTCCCTGCTTCGCAGGGGCTTCCCGGGCCAGGCCACACCATCTGCTGACAAAACGCGGAGCGTGCCAGATTGGCAACCCGGCAGACCGAGCCTGCTGACCTCCTTCTCTGTTCTCCACATGGCTGCGCAGGAGAATCTCCGAACCACGAATCGGACCTGTCGCCCGCCTGCCCGGGCCCTCCGGCAGCCTCCTGCCATGTGACTGTGCACGTCACTCCCGATCGCTCTCCAACAGAGCTCTAGCATGAAGGTCTCCCTTCTGTCCTTTCCACACCGCAGCAGGGCCCGGGGCCTCTGCACCCGCTGTGCCTCCACCTGGAGTCGCTTCCCCCGAAATCCAGGTCTCCGCACAGATGTCTGCTCCTCAGACACGCCGGCATTTGAGGTCCCTCGCTCATCACACGCCACTCTGCCATCCGGCCCCATTTTTCAAACAGTCTCCCCAGCTGGAGATCTGTGGGTTCTTTATCGGTCACTGCAGGCCCTCAGATCAGAAAGAGCAGAGTTTTCCTTGCTGGATCCGCAGCCCCCTGCTGTGGTCAGAAATTCATGCTGGGCTTTAACCTCCATTGTTAAGAAGATGGAACCTTACACCGACCGACAGTGATGTCTACAGATGGGACCTTTGGGAGGTGGCGGCAGCAGACAGGGTCATCAGGATGGAGCTCACAGGATCACATCCTGCCAGCTTTGGAAGAAGAGGTAGAGAAGACAAACGCACACACGCCCAGTCTCCTGCCAGGCGATGCTCTGTACCACCTTGGGGCGCTGCCAGCGAGGCCATCACCAGTGTGCCTTCGGCCCCGCCCGTCCAGAACCAGCAGCCAAAATAACTCCTCTTCTTCATAACTCACTCCATCTCTGCAGCATGAAGTGAACCGACCCCCTCAGCCCAGTGCCGCACCCAGCAGGCACTTGAGGGTATTGAAACGTGGCTCGGTCTCCGAAGCCTCCACCCCTCCCTTCAGGCTGTGCCCAGGTCACCGATAGACCCAGGGGTCGCGGGGCGGCAGACACACCGTGAGCACTGCACCGAGAACACTTCTGGCTGCTCTCTCCAGAGACCGGGCAATCAGGTCACCACTTAGAGGTGGCAAGAGAGGCACCAGGAGAGTCTGACACGATCATTGCCGCAGCAGGCGGCTCTGAAGGGACGTCGGGAGCCACCGGGGCCATCTGACAGATGACCGCCTCAGGATGGGTAGAAGGAAGCAGTGCCAAGAGAGCACAAGCAGAAGGCCAGCTGGTGAGGTTGGCGCGCCAGCCTGGGCGGAGCTGCGCAGCCGCAGGCGGCCACCTCAGCTCCCAGGGCCAAGGTGCAGGTGGGCTCAGGCCACGGGGGCGCCTGTGCAGGCCCTCATGGTACACCGCTTGTTCCTGGTCTAAGCAAAACTGTACAAGAAATCCCCCACCTCTTTTTTAAAGCTTTTTTCTAAAAGCTTTTTAAAATTCCTCATCCTGTTTTTATTTACTTTAAAAAAAATTATACACTGTGCACTTTTGTTGTACAGTTCTGAGTTGTAACAGATGCCTGACTGTTACCACGATCACAAGGCAGAATACACTGGATTTGCAAAACACGGTCTCCGCCGAGCAATGCCCATGTGCATAGATGGAGAAGTCAGGCCCCGAGGCCTCCGGAGGGTAGGCCCTGGGGTGCTGGCTGCTGGGGACCCTTCCCTCCTACGGCTCCGAGCCCCAGGCTGCTTCCCCAGGCCTGCAGTGCTGCGGCACCCACCAGAAGCCCTAGGGCCCCTTCCGGCCTCTCAGTCTCTCCCAGCCAACCTCCCAGGGGCACTGGTGAGGCCCGGGCCCAGGGAGCGGCTCCTGAGGAGTGGGGCCGGCTGCTGACTCTGGCTGTCCGCGCCCTCTCCCACTCCTGCATCTCCGTCATCACCTGGCTGCACAAGGAGAGGCGGCCCAGCCTGGCTGAGAGAACCAATGCCGATTCATTTGAAAACTCAGGTTCCCCTGCCCCAGGTCACTCAGGGGCACTGAGAAAGGATGTGGAGCCCAGGTCACAAGGTGTCCCCAAAGCTGCCACCAGTCAGATCTCTGCAGACACCCGTTCCTCCAGCAGCAGAGAACCAGGCCTGGCTCTCGATGTGGGGACCCAGGCTGCTGAGCCAACCCCTGCCCCAACGGTGTGGCCTGGGCCTCACTTCACTGGCTGCAAAAGGAGAGAAATGTGTCAGCCTCGGCCTCCTAGGTGTAGGGAAGACCAACAAGGCCGTGGTGGGGAAACCCTGAGGACACAGGCAGAAAGGCCTCTGTCCACTTCTGGGGACAGTGAGAGGGCTACCAACCCAGACCTCAGCCACCCTCCTGGGCACGGGAGGCCCTGCCCAGCACAGCACCCAGCAGGCGCCCAGCCTGCTGCACAGGCACCAGCAGCCTCCCACCTGCCCGCGTGGCCGAGCCCTCTCTGCCTTCACCTTCTTCCACCTTGGACCAGAGCCAAGAAAGCCCACCGGACTCTGCCCATCACGCCTGAGGGAGGCCTGGGCTTTGTTGTCTGCCATCTCCACCACCACAACAGGAAACAAGTTTTCAAAACCACTCCCAAGCTAGATTATATAACGGAAAGATGCGTATGCTCAGCAGATGTCCGCTCTGTGGCCCTCTTCCCTACACACAAGAGGAAAGCCATTCTGATCCCTCTCCACCCAGGGCCTGGCTTCACTGCCCCAGGAGGAGCTGGCCTTGCTGGACACTCACCTGGAAGTGCCCACCGTGCTGGGGCTCCAGTCAGGCCACTCCCGCACGCACTCCTAGCAATTAGTCAAGGTCAGACAGCTGTGAGCCACAGGCCACGAACCACAGTATGGGAACCCTATCAGCAAAGGCCTAGTTACAACAAAGAGCTTGACAGTGGCCACGGACTCCCTGCTTAACCCAAGAGCAGGCTCCTGACCCTTCCTAGAAGCCATCTGTGCAGCCCCTCACAAAACCCAGGCTCAGAAGAGCTCTGCTAAGTCCACTCAGCCAGAACTCACCTCCACGTGTGACTGGTCCCTCATCCTCCATCATCCCCAGGTGACGTCTGAGCACCCACCTGTCTCGTCTCCAGCAAGAATTCGTTAGTGAGAGTCCCGTAACGGGCTTTTCTCCTGGTCATCTCCCATCTGCCGCTCCAGCCCACTCTGCAGCTCCCCTCCTCTCTAGGCTCAGAACTGAGCCCCCTGCAAAACCCCTATCCCCGTGGTTCCTGTACCTACCACGATGATCCCCAGTACCATCTGCCTGAACAGACCTCACTGTCACAGATGTCACTGAATGGCTTTTAAGGACGCCCTGATGTGCCAGGTAAGGCAGAGAAGACAGATGTGCGGAGGACAGAGGGGGCCTGGGGCCCTGCAGCCCTCTCTGAAGGAGCAAAGGTGTGACTTTGAGAGTTAAAGGATGGTTTAGCTAAGAAATGGTCCCCCAAATTATGTCCCAGTCCTCACCCCTGAATTTTGAATATTACTCAATGCTATAAAAAGAGACTTACCAATGTGATCAAGTTACAGGTCTTGAGCTGGGGCTATCCTCCTGGATTTTCAGGGTGGGTACTGTGGCACACTGAGTGCTATGTGTCCCCCCCCACACACACACAGGAAAAGTACATGCTGAACCCTGATTTCCCGATGTAATGGTGGTAGGAGTGGGGCTGCTGGGAGGTGAAGCACTCAGGAATGGGTAGCACTGTTATCAAAGAGGTCCGGGGCCTCCATTCTCCACGAGGAAGGATTCCAAGAGGAGGGGTGGTCTGTTAGGTGGGGAGAGGACCCTCACGAGAACCAGACCTCGCCAGTACCCTGGACCAGGAAGCATGAGAAGTGAATCGCTGTTGTTCGTAGCATATTGCTGCCACCACCTGCAAGGACTGAGACAGACCCAGCGGCAGTCTCACAGGTCTTCAAAAAGGGAAGGCAGAGGGAGAGTGGACAGACACACAGAGAAGGTACTGTGGAGACAGCACAGGCCAAGCATGCTCTGCTGAGGTGGGACAGCACAGCCATGAGCCAAGGCATGTTGGCAGCCACCAGCAGCCAGAAGAGGCCAAGAACAGCAATCCTAGAGCCTCCAGAGGCAGCTCAGCATTGCCAACACCTTGACTTGGGTCAGTTAAGACTGATTTCAGCCTCAGAGTTAGGAGACAATACAGTTCAACTGTTTTAAGCGTTTGTTACAGTACCCAGAGGGAACCAATACATCCAAGAGCTGGGATGTGGGCTCGAGGTGGTGACAACCTTTCCAGAGGAATGGGACAGAGGAGGGAGATGGCGCTGAGAGTACGCTCTGTGTGAGAATGTGAATGAGTACTGTCACTGTGCAAATCGGCACGGAGGGGCCTTAAAACCTAAAGCTGGAGCTGCCATATGCTCCTTAGTACACACCGAAGGAACTAAAGTCGGCACGCTCCAGGGGAAACTGCATTCCCGAGCCCCAATAGCCGGTTATGAAGTCAGCCACGGTGCCCATCGACAGAGGAGTGGATCAAGAAAACGTGGCATATGTTCTCAATGGAGTACTATTCAACCGTAAACAAGAACAAAATCATGCCATATGCAAGAAAATAGGTGGCACTGGAGATCATCCTGGGAAGCAAAATAAACCAGCCTCAGACAAGTATCACAGGTGTTCTCTCATATGAGGAATACAGGGAAAAGGAAACCAGAAAGATGCCATAAATGTAGGAAGAGGACAGTCAGGGAAGATGCAGGGGGACAATCGAAGCATGTGATACACATGTGACAGTGACATCAGGAAGCCCACTATTTGATACAATCACTAATTTTTTTTAAAGGAAAGAATTTTTTTTTTTACTTCCTGTGGTCCCATCTATGACTTTCTGATTTCACAGCAGTGGGAAGGTGCTATGCACACAGCAGAAACCACACTCTGAATTTTGAATTTCGATTTTTCCAGGACAGTGGTCTATAGTAAGAGGCTGGGCAGCCCAGGTGCAAGCAGCTCCCAGCCACCCGATCCCGGGGGACACAGCCAGCACCCCAGCATTGCTGAAAGACACGAGGTGTTTTCACACAGGCTTTGTTCCCTGCCTGCAGCATTCCAAGTGTGTGAGGTGGTGTTTGAGGGTCAGACGCACTGACTGCGTTTGTGATTCACAGTATTTTCCGTTCGTGATGCGTTCATTGGGACGGAACCCTGTCCGCAGCTGAACAGCAAACTGCAGGATTCAGAGACTTGATAGTAACCGCAGAACCCACACCCAGCCTAAAACTGCCGGGGCCCTCCAGGGAATGCCTGTCTTTACACACTCATGCTCACGCACACCTGCACAAGCACACACATGCACCCGCACACGGTGTCAGAGGGGGCCTGGCTGGAACCGCAATGTCAGCTCCGGGCTCAGGAACCACACGGGCTTCCTGCCCCCACCTCTTGGAGAGCCCCCGCCCCGCTCCCGCATCCTCAGCAAGGCTCCGGCAGGGTGTAGGGCTGCGCCAGGGCCGGGCAGGAGCAGCGCCTCCCAGGATCTGATCCCTTCCTGGCCCTGCCCGCCAGGTCGGCCCCCAGCCTGGCGCTGCTCCGCCTGCTCGCGGGAAGCACCTCGCGCCAGCCATCTGGGACTTGGCCGGGCCTCGGCCTCCTGGCTGCCACGTCTCACTTGTGGCTGGGCGGCTGCCAGCCCGGAACTGAGGGAGGGGAGCGCGGACCGCAGGGCAGGCTCCTCCCCACCCAGCACCCGCAGCGCAGCGGGGCAGGACGCGCTGTCTCCCTCACTCCTTGCTGAAACCACAGTAGCAGATCCAGGGCTCCACTCAGAGCCCAGGAACCAAACCTCCCAGTGGAGCCCCTCCTCACCCCGCAGCTCCCCTGTCCTGCCACCGGCTGTGCCCTCCTCAGGGCACCCTCAGGCACCACACCCGCTTGGCGGAGGGATGGCCACACTGCAGGGAAGCAGGTGGAAGAGGCCATCGTCCTGTTCTAAACCCACAAGTGTGCAGGGCCAGACCAGAATTCCAGCTCCTGACCGGGGCTGGCTGCCCCCGCTGCCTGACTTCCTCCGACCTCTCTGAACCCAGGCCAGCCGCTGTCCTCTGCCCACAGTGCCCTGGTCCCCAGGGCCCAGGCCCTCCCGTTCTAACCTCCTCACGTCCAGGCCAAGCCATAGCTACAGGGGTTGAGGAGTCCCTCTGGTGTGGCCCTGGCAGCCTCAAGCAAAGCCATCTATAGTAGTGTCCCTCCTCCTGGCGCCCACTCCTCCACACCTGCTCCCAAACCTGCGGCTGCCCTGCCCACCCATCATCACTGGCCTCCTGGGCCTCCTCTGTCCACTTCTGCCTGGCAACGGCTCTCCTCTCTTCCTCCCGGACAACCTGACCTGACCCTCCCCTCCTCAGCCCTGGAGAGCTCTTCCTGAGACACGGCTCCCAAGGCCACCAGGGACACAAGGCCACCCACACAGCAGACAGGGCGCTGTGCATGGGCGTGCCGGGCTCTCGGGCAGAGCCAGCCGTGTGGGTGACATGGAGGCGTCCTCAAAGACTTGGTTTCCCACCACTGAGATCTGAGCTCAGATCAGTAATTAGGTACTAGGCGAAGGAAGGCCAGTTCTGGGGACTCTCACCCCACCTTCCTCTCCCTCACCGTGCTCCTGGGGGTGAGCCATAGCCACTCAACCACTGGGGCGCAAAAGCTCACAATGAAACAGCAGAGGAGACCCAGGCCCCACACACTCAAAGACCACACCTGGGCAGCCCAGGGCAGTGGAGGGAGAACTGAAACCAGCATGGTGGGAATTGTCAGAGAGAAAAGAAACAATGGTCCGCATGGCTGGGGGCGGGGAGCTACTGAGGCCCAGGGAGCACAGCTGTACCCAGAAGGACTCCACGGCTGAACTGGGCAGTGGACGGATGAGCACTAGACCTAACCCAAAGCCGAGCAGCACCGCAGAATTCCTGTGCTCCCGGAGGCCACCAAGAAGCGAAGGCACGAAGGAAAAGCTAGGTGCCACAGGCGAATCCCAGAAGGGAAGGACAGGAGGAAAAAGCATGGCATAAAACAAGGGCCAAGATCTTCCCAAGGTTAAATTCAGCATTAGTGCAATCACAGAGGACTTATCAATGCACAGCTAAGAAAAAGCCCCACAGCCAGAGTTATTATAATGAAACCCAGGAGCATTAAAGATAAAGTTCTGAGCGCTCCAGAGAGAAAGGGCAGATCCCTTGTACAGAAGAAAGCATCAGAAGGACATCAAAGTCCAGGAGGAGGAAAGGGCCCCTCTTCGGGGCCGGGGGCAGCAGACAAGAGACCAGGACGCCAGGAAGTCATATCCACAGAAAAATGGAGAAAAGGACCTCTCTCGGGGGAACAGGCTCCACCACTCCTTGAACGTAGAACAGCAGCCAGCACTGAGGACAGGAGGGACAGCAGTGGCCGAGGTCACACTGACCCTGCAGGGCAGCACCTGGGAGACGCTTGAGGGGGAGGTCCCGCCACAGAGCCAAGGAAGGGCTCACCCAAGCCCCGCCCTCTCAGGACATCCCCTCACTACCAGGGTCAGAGTTCCAGACCCTCCTGATGAGCTCCCTGCAAGAGTGATCCCCAAGGCCTGGACAGAGGAGGGAGAGGAACGCTGCCCAGTGAGGAGCAGAGAGAGAAAGGAAAGAAAGAGAAGTAAGGGGGAGGAAAATGGAGGAGGAGAGAAAGGACAGAGAGAGAGACAAAGGGGCAAGCATGAAGTCCCCAGGTTCGATCTTCAGAGAGAGAGAAAGAGACAGAGGCAGAAACAAAGACAGAGACAGGTTGGTAGTCTGGGATTGTGAGAACAAGTAGAATCAGGACACAGAATTTAAAATATTATTTTATGATGGTCACTCAGAGTTAAACAAAAGAAAGTGCAGGAAATCTGTCCACAACACTAAAGACACAGAATATTCAGCCAAGGGCCTGAATCCCACAGCAATGTCCTGCATGAGTCCAGAGGAAGACCCAGAGCCTGTGACAATGCCGCCCACGAGCCCAACTGGAGGTCTAGAGCCCACGAGGACTCGAGCCAGTCTATTTTATGGATCTGCACTGGGAAGGCCCAAAGATCAGCGGTGGAAGCTAGAAAGTCTATGCTAGCGGGGTGAAGGAGCTGTGCTGGTAGGTTGAGGGCTCTATACTGGAGCTGAGAAGTCACGCTCAAAACAAGGACCAGGCTGTCCTAAAAAGCACCACAGCCATCCTCAGCAACACACAGGTCCTGAGCTCCTCCGACAATAAAGTACATGCCAGGAAGCCAGCATGACGAGTTCATCCTGGAGATTAAACAGCACGCATCTTCCCCTCCAGAGCCAGGAAGTGATGTTCAGTGTAAGGACCAGAACCCCCCAAAGTGAACCACAGCCACTCTCACCAACAAGGTCCCAAATGGACCAGAGACCGTTATCCTCTGATGATAACGGTTGAACTCACCCTGAGGAAGCTAGTCACGGCAAGCTTCTCCAGAGGAACCAACGGCTCAAAACAGCAACAGTTAGGAAAACCCACAACGGCTTGCTCTTCTCCACATTTCTACTTACCCTGGCAACTTTCCTCAGGTGGACATCTACACGCCACACTATGCTGATTTAGTTCAGCTGATGTTAAGCTGACCACCAGTTTTTAATCCATGACAGAGACAGACAGGGGTGGGGTGGGGGGGGGACACAGAGACAGAGAGACAGAGACAGAGGAATCCCAGCTAGTTCTCAGCTGCTGACACGAGATGAAGCAGAGACACAGGTGAGGTGCAGCACACAGCAGCCGGGTGCTGCTGACCCCCACCCCAGCCCTGCTTCCAGCTCTGCACAGATGTCATCTATGCAGCAGCCCCTAGAGCCACCTGCACCCACATGCCAGCACTCTGTCTCTGTCCTCTTGCCAGTTTTCTGGTAGGTCCTGTGAACCATGCTTGGAGTCTGGCCAGAGCTGCCTCATCCCGAATGCCTGGCCCGGCCGGCAGAGGACACAATGTCACGGCACAGCACCACACTGCATGCCCAGGTCCACCCGTAGGTGACCTCCGACCCCCGCGTGTCAGCAACACAGCAGGGGAGGAGCAGGGGGCCCCGGGGCCCACGGCTCCGGTTTCTCCTCTGGAGGGACATGGCGCATTTGAATGTTTCCTCTTGTGCAGTGGTGGCCCCAGCAGTCAGTCTGGGGTGCACTGCTGTGAGACCCGCGAGGAGGAGACAGGCAGGTGCACAGGCTCTGTGCCAGCAGCTGTCACCCTGTGGGTGACCAACAGCATGGTGGTGCTGGTATCACCTCCATTCCCTTGGCTGCAATGGGACAGGAGTGCACGCTGCCTGGCGAAGCCTCTGGAGCACCCACCACGTGGCCAGCACATGAGAGGACATGGGGCGGGGTCACAGGGAGGCGACCAGGGGAGGTTCTGGCTCCAGAAACCCAGACTGACGCTCTCTGGAGCTGGGGCACAGGGGAGCCCTGCAATGGGAAGAGGCAAGTCCAAGGTGCAGCTGTCACTGGGACCCCCGCTTGCACACCCTTCCCAGAGAGCAGGGGTGGCTGCGACCTAGTCCAACTCTGCCCTGGACACCAGCAAAACAGCCTCCCCTGGCCCAGATGGGACAGGGCAGCCTGGCTCTCCCGGCCTTCCAGCCCAGTGCCCTGCATGGCCACCCTGGTGGAGATTCCAGGCGAAGACATCTCTGACAGAAAGGGTCATTCATCTCAGAGCTTAACTAGTCCCTTCCAATTAGTGAAGAATAAGAAGGCAGCAGTTACTCTGAAGAAGTGTAATGTAAGATTATTAATTAAATGCACCGCTGCCGAGCCCCAGCACACAAGAGGCCGGGCCCTCATTAAAACAGCAGAGACTGAAGCTAGGGGGGAGGCGCGGCCGGAGCCAGAGCCAAGACTCGGAGAGAAGCGAGGGTAGGGGACGAGGGGTTGGGTGGAGGGTGGGCCACTGCAGGTACCCCACACGCAAGCACGCACTTCCCACACAGGCATGCAGACACCCCCACACGTGCACCTCACGTGTGTGCACACAGTACACAATGCCCTCACATGAGTGTACCCGATGCATTACACACATCTGCATGCACTCTTACACGTCGACCACGTGCACAACCATGTTGCGACCATATACTTGACATATACATCGCACGTGTTACACATATGTACACGTGTGCTTTACACTTGTAACTCGCACCCACACAGGTATCATCTACAAACACACACATACACACTCGCAGCCTGCCGGGAGCACACGGCCTCTGACGACCATCCCCAGTTCTTACACCATCTGCAGTGGCGCTTATTCGGTCTTTTGTTTGTTGTCTGTTTACTCGGCCCTCCAACAGGGCAAGCCCAAGACTCCCATCTCACCAAGAAGCCCAGCTGAAGACTGACCCGGGCCCCAGGGCACAGCGTGCATCATGCCTGGACCCTGGGGCTCTGCAGGGCCAGCACACCGCACCCAGCCTGCCACATCTGTGGGCCAGCCCGGCTGACAGTCCTGCCTCTGGCTCCTAAGACAGCAGGACAGCCATGCCTGCTCTCAGCACCTGTTTTCCTCCGTCCAGGCCGCTCCCCTGCCCGGCCTGACGGTCCCGGGGCATTCCTGGGGCAGCCTGTGACCAGGCCACCTCCCCAGCCCGATGCTCTGCTTCCAGAGCCAGCCAGCTCCCAGGAGAGCCGTAAACACCCACCAGCAACCTGGCTGTTGTCCCTGTTCTGATCTTGAGAGGGAAGAGGCCACCGAGGGAATCCCCACCAGCGCCGAATCTGCCGCTGCTCCTTCTCGCCCCCTCCTTTGGTAGCTCCCACCTTCCCAGGCTCTCCACCCCAGCCCAACTTCCCCTGGGAGCCCTGAGCCAGCCTGAGCCAGCCTGAGCCAGCCTGAGCCAGCCCCACCACCAGCTCCTCCCCCTAACCCAGCCAGGTTCTCAGGAACCACCCTTCCCCTTGCCTCCTGCCTCTTCCCTGCCGCCCGCCTGCTCACCCCTCCACTTCTCCAAAGCTCAAGCACAAAAGGCCTCACCAGATGCAGCTGGTGAGGCTCAGACTTCTGACCTCTAGAACCATGTACAAAAATACACCTCTTTTCTTTATAAGTTATCTGGTCCCTGGTGTTGCAGTGCAGAAACAGAAAACAGACAAAGACATTAATCAATCAGATTCAATCCTGGAACTCTTATGGAACTAAAGCAGCCTCTCAAGCTGCTGAACTATGATGACAAACGTTTCCTTCTCTCAAAAGTTTGCCTGAGAATGAAGTCAACCACAGGACAGGGGGATCAAAGCTGAAGGCAAAGAAAGAAAACAGAGACTGAAACTGCATTTGAGCACCTGAATCAAGACATATCTGCAGCCAGAGACCCCTGGGTCCCCTGATCATCACACCAGGTGATTCCTTCTTGCCAGTTTCTCCTGGGTTTCGCACCCTTGAGGAAGACCTCCTGAGGCTCCCCTCCCAGAGCTCCCCCACACTCTCTCCAGCACTCTTGTCCTCAGTCTGTGCACACCTAAAATCCTCTCTACCAAGTGGCAGAGCTGCAACACACATCCACAGGCGCACACACAAACGCCTCGCTCAGATCCAAGCATGCAGTACCTCTGCAGAGAGCAAATCCTCTCTAATCTGATGCTTCCCTCCAAGCGCCCGCCCCGCAATGTGCCCACTCCCAGCCTCGCTCTGCCCTTTGTCAGTCAAGCTGCCACGGCTCCCCACACCCAACCCAGCAGTGCGAAGCCCCCAGGCCGTGGGACCCAGTGCCCACTGCCCACCAGCCTGGACAAGCCTCTCCCTCCTGACTCCCTTGTCCTCTCCCAGGACCCAGCCAGCTCCTCCCTCCATGTCCTCATGGTGAGGGACCCAGGGTGCTGTCCTGCCCCACACAGAGCACCTGTTCACGTGGACTGCAGACAAAAGCAGTCACCAAGGTAATGTACGGGATGACCTTCAGCCCACGCACCTTGGCACAGACATGCACAGGTATAGAAGACACAAACTAAATCACTGACTAGCAATGGTCCCCAGGCCTCCGATTTCCTGCCTTCGGGTCATCCATGGATTCCGTTTCCTGTGAAGGCAGATGAGGTACTTTGGGATTTAAGAATAATATAACAAAAAGTTGTGAGGCACTGTAAGCTGTCAGGGAACACAAGGCTCCCTAGGGCCCCAACAGGGCCAGGGAGGGAGCTCGGGGTGCCCTGCCCTGTCATTCCTTCCCCTCTGGAGCAGTGTCCACTGGAAATCTCATGCCCAAGACCCCAGAGGCTCACAGAGGTGGTGGGACCTGCCCAGGGTCACACAGGAACAAGCAATCAGCTCTCCATCCACCAGCCGACTCGGCAACCTGAGGCAACACAGGCGCTTGCAGGCCCCAAGACAGAGCCGCACGGCCACAGCAGACAGCCAGGAGACGCCAGGAGGCCATGTCTAGATCCCGCTGGCTGCCCCCGAAACCCAAGAAGCAGGACAGAAGGTCCCACAGAGGGCACCAGACGAGGGACTTGGCAGCTCTAGGGGCAGGTGGGGCAGCAGCCCAAGGGTGGCAGAGGACAGAGATGGGAAGCAGAGAGGTCGAGCAGGGCTGTGACTCCTACCAGCAGGACCTGGAGCTGCCAGGAGAGAGCTGCCGTGGTGCTCGAGCTGAGGCCGGGCCCCAGGGGCCTGGTGATGTGGCTCCGGGACACAGCCGTGCTCCCTGACCTCCTACAAGGAGGCGGCAGTGTGCCCAGCACCCCAGCACGGGGCCAGGGCTAGCCCTGCCCACAGATGGGGATGGGCAGGAGGCAGGACTCAGCCTCCCAGCCAAGCCCACCCAGAGTCAAGACCCTGGGACCCCCAAGCTGAGGAGTCCTCGCCAGCACCGTGGCTGCAGGGGCTGCACAGGAAGTGACTGAGGCCTGGTGCCCACCAGAGGCCAGCGCTGTAGAGGCAAGGGCACAACAGCCACCACCTTGACCTAGCATGCAGTCCTGCCAGGGGCCACAGAACTTCCAGGTCACTAGAGGCCAGAAGCTGTCGCCACTCAGGGAGCTCCTGCGAGGGCTCAAAACTGGATAAGAGAAGCCTCCATGCCTGTCTTCACTAACTGCCGAGTGCCGGCACTTCCCTCCGCTCCACTGGGGGCAGCCAGCCCCAGGGAGGGCGGCACCTGTGCCCAGCACAGAGCATCTGACATCTGCATCTTGGCCACCTGCTGCAGATGAGACCAAGCGGTGTTTACACCCAGCCAAACAGGTGTGCATCTGAGAACTGTGCAATAAGCAACTGCGCTCTTGTACGAGCATCACAGAGCACACGTGCACACACCTGGGGCACCTGGGCAGTCACCGCTGCAGCCGCTGGACACGATTAAGGGAAGCAGTAAACACGAGGTAAACCAAGCACTCCGACACCATGCAGCACGGTACACTCTGTGTAGGCAACAGGAATACACTCTAAAACAATGACACAAAGGACAGTAAGTGTATAAACCTGGGATTACTATTCCCACTATCATGTTCCCAACACAACTGTGTCTGCAGAGCTTTTATGCACCTGGCAGTACCACAGGTCGCTTCACACCAGCAGCACCATAAGCACGTGGGTGATGTGCTGCACGTCAATTCTGTGACCATGAAATCACCAAACCACTGGCCAGTAGGAAGAGTCCCTGGGGCCACTGTGAGCTAAAGCATTGTTAAGAGATACCCCACTACAGAGGCTGTGCAACACCCTCCTAGCTCTTCTTATTTAACGCATATTAGTTAAAATGCACATGAAAAACTTGTACGTGACTGTCCACACCAGTACTGACAAGAGACAGGAGGTGGAGACAACCCCATTCATCAGCTGATGAGTGCATTAAAAACCAAGGTAAACCCAGCCAGGAGAATAACACCTGTCCATAAGAAAGCAGTTCTGATGCATGCTGTGTCCACAAGCCTTCAAAGCATTAAGCAAAAGCAGCAAGACACAACGGGTGAATGGTATATGATGCCACTGACGTGAAATATACAGAACAGGCGGGTCTCTCGAGAGAGACAGAAAGTCATCTGAACAATGACCCAACCACCTAAGGGTTGGGCTCTGTGGGGTAACGGGTGATAACAAAGAAGCATGGGTTTTCTTTCTGACTGGCACATTCTCAAATTAATTATGGTAATGGTTGCATAACGGTCAATATGCCAAAGTCCCTGAGTTTCACATTCTGTATGGGTGAAGAAGATGGCATGTGAATTGTATGTCAAAAAAGCTATTATCAAGAAAAAAGACATGATGATGATTTAGAAAATTAAAAGCATATGTATGGTGGCCCTGAAGCAAGGCCAGCAGATTGCTTGCAGCTGCTGATTTCAAATAGGAGCCTAAAGAGAATTCTTTCTGTGGTCTGTTGGCCATTTCAGAAATTTGGAAATGGAATGGTCAATTCATCAGAAATAGCAGGTGAATATAGCAGACTTCAGGGGGCCTGCAGGGGAGAGACCCTGGTGTGTCGGGACCTGCACCGTGAGGTTGACTCAGGGTGCCAGGGGAGCAGGGAACACCTACCCTCTCTGGGGGATGGCTGAGAGTGTGACAGACTTTCGGTGGCCCAAAGGAGAGAGACCCTGGCGCGTCGGGACCTGCATCGTGTGGTTGACTCGGGGTGCTGGGAGAACAAGGAACTCCTCCCCTCTCTGGGGGGTGGCTGAGAGTGTGGCAGACTTTTGGCAGCCCAAAGAAGAGAGACCTTGGAGGATTCCAGGGAAGTCCAAAGATGGTGGACCGGTAGGTAGGAGAGGGACCCTCTCTGAGAGAGACAGCTCAAATGCCAGAATAAAACACCCTGGAGAGACTCAAACAGAGAGAGATGGACTCTCACAACCCATGAAGAAACTAAAGTGCAAAAAATCGCTCAAATATGAGGCCCTGGGGCTACCATAAGAGAAGCTAAGATAAGCGAGCACAGCGCCCTCCTCAAGCCGCCTGAATCCCTGCCGGAGACCTGACCAAGCGATCCGCGCTGAAGCCACTGGCTTGAGCCGCTGGAACGTGGAGCTGAACAGTCCTGTGCACAGCTCGCCCGGACCAGCCCTGCACATGACCCACCCAGAGGCACCATGAATTCGCACCGTAGCCTCGCTGAAGTCAGAGGTCAGGGAGCCCAGCAGTTTTCAGGCACCAGCATCAACACACAGTAAGTGATGGGAATAAGACCTTTCCCCACGGGAAAGGGGAAACCGACTGGACAACATGTTGGATTTGGGCAGGAGAGCCCTAACTCCATAAGGAAGTGGCTTCAGTTGGTTGATCCCCTTGCCAAGCAGACTGGTGGAATCTGCTTGGACTAGGCCTCACCCCTGGCCGGGACCCAGTGAGTCGCTACAAATTAATTCCCTGAGATTGCACACACTGATCCAGTGAAGACCTGCAAAGGTTGACTGGCCTGGAGGGGAGGAGCCAGTGCATACTGCACGTGCCTGAACTTTAATCTCTGATAGCCTATTGAAGAGGGCAAAAGCTCCTAGCCTGAGCCCTCTGGAGGAGCCTTGACCAACAAGGGTCTGGGAATTACACTGTACACTTGTATGGAAGGAACCAAAAACATGATGAAAGGGAGAAATAAGAAAAAAACCCCAGCCCCCAACCCTGAGAACATTGATCCAGGAGAGGTAAATACAAAAAAGAATGAGGGCAGCAAAAATGCAACATCAAACACAGCGTTAGCGGACATAAAGAGATATCTTCAGGACCTCATAAGCAGGACCAAAACTGAAATATTAATTCAAATTAAACAAGAGATAAGTAGATTAATAAAAGAAAGGCTGGGCACCTCTCAAGAAGACACAGACAGAAGAATGGAGGAACACAAAAGGAGAGAAAAATTTAATGAAGAATACAGAAAAAACCTAGAATTCATGAAGCAAATTCAAAGAGATTATCAGGAAACTAAAGACTCCATAGAAAGCTGGCAAACCTGCTTGAAAGAAACCAAAGATAGACTATCAAAAATTGAACACAGGCTTGCAATGTGTGATCATGAAAGGGAAGATCTCTTAAAAATAACAAGGGAGCAGGCAGTAAAGATACAAAGACTGGAAGATGACAAGAGGATCTATAACTTAAGAATAACGCACATGAATGAAGAAGCAGGAATCAAATCAGAGGAATTACAAAGGCTATTCACAGAAATTATTAAGGAAAATTTCCCAAGCATAGAAAAAAGAAATGATGTGCAGATGTATGAAGCATACAGAACTCCAGCCACCTACAACCCAAACAGAGCTACACCCAGACACATAATAATCAAGATCCCAGAAATTCAATATAAGAACAGAATATTAAAAGCCATCAGAGAAAA
>PVJX010005365.1:0-86046 GCA_004027295.1 Dolichotis patagonum
TCCAATACCTGCTCCATTCTGTAAACTCCTTAAAGGTATAATGAACCAGTAATCCTGGAAATCTGGACCCATGGTTTTCACCTGTAGATTGTTCTTCAAAACACAGACGTCTTTCCTCAATGAAGAGACAAAATTAAGAGAGTGATATATCTCTCAATTTCAATCACATGAAGATGACTTATATCCTAATCTATCCACAAAATAGCCTGATGACACTAGGAGTACACATCAGAGATCACCCATCTTGAGGATACTCCAAGACCACATATGGATCCCAGCCCCACAACATATTATCCTCACTTGAGCAGCCACACTCTATTCTTCCTGAGTGTACAGAATAAACATTCTGGATAAAAACCTGTATTTGCCTTTGGTCTACACACCTTTAAAACTATTTATTTGTCATATAAGTCAGAAGTCTTAAAGACAGATATGGTGGCTCTTTATTCAGGAGGCTGAGGCAGGAGTATCATTGTGAATTTGAGTCCAGCCTGAGCTAAAAGGTGAGCTAGAAGGTGAGCTACAATGCCAGAAAAAACTGCACAGTGGGACCTTGTCTCAAAAACACAAAAAAAGGAGCTTCTGCATTTCAATTGAAAGAGCCAAGAATCTGCAGAGGTGCAAAGTTTGCCCCAGGTGAGTTCCCCAGGGGAAAGTTGGAGACCTACGTTCTGGCTTCTGAGTTTCTGGGGAGCTAATGGGATGCTTGACTGGGTACAGCAGATTGCAGGGCCTCAATCAACCATATTCAGTGACCTGGTTTTAGTCCAGGAGGCAGGAACCTTGTGCGAGGTCTCTGGGATCAATTGGGCTGACCTGGGGACAACCTTGAGTCCAGCATTGCCAGATGCTGAGTTCATATCCACAGCCCTAGGACAGGGGATTGTGCCCGGGGGCTCTGCCAGCCCCAGTTCTCCACACACAGCATCTGCATCTCATTTAAGAGAGCCAAGAATCTGCAGAGGCATGGAGTTTACCCCAGATGATTTCCAGGGACCTGGGGAAAGTTGGAAACCTATGTTCTGGCTTTTGAGTTTCTGGGGAGCTACTGGGATGCTGGACTGTGTCTAGCAGATTGCAGGGCCTCAGTCAACCATGTTCAGCAGACTGGTTTCAGTCCAGGAAGGAGAAACCTTGCGTGAGGACTCTGAGCTCAATTGGGCTGGCCTCAGGACAGCTTGAGACCAGGGCTGCCAATGGTTGAGTTCATATCCACACACGTAGCACAGGGGATTGTGTCCCTGGGGTTTCTCTGGCCCCAGTTCTGCACACCCTGCTTCAGCCTCTCAATGCAGGGATCCAAGTACATGCAGAGAAGGTGAACTGCTCCAGTAGCTGAGGGTGCAGTAGGAGATTTGTGACACACCCAGAGGAAGCTTTGGAATATCACTCAATTCAAGGAAATAAAGAAAAATGACAAAAGGAAAGAACAAAAGGCAGGCTCAAATCACCAGCCCATCCCAAGAAAACCTGGGAGCCATGTACATAGAAGAAAATAGAAGCCATACACCTGAAATGACTGAAACAATATCAACTGAAATAAAGAAGCAACTAGGGGAAGCTATGGAGAAATTCAAATTAGAAATAATTGCCCAAGTAAAAGAAGAAATGATGAAAGTAGTGAAAGACAGAATGAACATATCTAGTGAAGACACAGCTAAACAATTAGAGGAACAAAACAAACAAATAGAATTCCTGAATGAACACTATAAGAAACAAGTAGAATACATAAAACAGATTCAAACAGATATGCAGGAAATCAAAAATTCTATTGAAAGCTGGCAAAACCACCTCAATGAAAGTGAAGATAGAATTTCAGACCTCGAAGATAAGATCACAGCTAGTGAACAGGAAAGGAAAGATCTTTAAAAAATAACAAAGAATCAGGAAATAATAATTCAACAGCTACGAGATGATGCAAAGAAAAAAAACATAAGATTAATAGGGATAAATGAAAAAGAAGGGGACAACCCAAATGCTATCAAGAGGATGGTTACAGAAGCAAAAGCAGAAAACTTCCCAAATATCAGAATGGAAACTGACATTTGGATTATTGAAGCATATAGAACTCCAAATAGCCATAACCAAAATAAAACTACACCCAGACACATAATAATCACTATCCCAGAAATAAACCATAAGAAAAGAATACTAAAAGCTGTTAGAGAGAAAAGACAGATCACCTATAAAGGAAAACCTATGAGAATCACAGCAGACTTCTCAACACAAACAATGAAGTCAAGAAGAGTATGGAGTGAAGCATTTCAGAACCTAAAGGAAAACCACTTCCAAGCCAGACTGACATACCCTGCAATACTGTCCTTCAAAATGGATGGAGAAATAAGACACTTCCATGACAAAGAACAGCTGAAAAACTTCATGAGCACCAAACCTACCTACACACAATACTGAAACACATTCTAGATAAACATAGGATAAAACCACCAAGCAAGGCAGACAATTAAATAGAATGGAAAGCTAAAAATACAACAGCAGAAAGATAACATGTCAACAATAAACCAATATATAACAGTTATAACCATTAACGTAAATGGCCTCAACTCACCAATCAAAAGAAACAGACTGGCATAATGGATCAAGAAACAACATACAACCATCTGCTGTCTACAAGAAAACCATCTTACCCAAAAGGAAGCCCATAGACTGAAAGTCAAAGGATGGAAAACAATACTTCACACAACAGGAAACCAAAAAAGTGGGAGTAGCCATCCTGTTTGCATGCAATGTGAACTTCAAACCAAGAATGATCCAAAGAGATAAAGAAGGTCACTACATAGTATTTAGGGGAAAACTTCAAGAGGAAGAGAAACAACCTTAAATATATATGCACCAAATTCCAGAGCACCCAGCTATACAAAGCAAATATTATCAAATGAAAAGTCAAATAAGCAGTAACACAATTATAACAGGAGATTTTAACACACCATTGACACAGATGGACAGATAAACTAGACAGAAAATCAACAAAGAAATAACAGAAGTGAAACACAGCTGTGAACAAATGGACTTGATAGACGTATATAGAGTTTTCCATCCAACAACATCAGAATATACATTCTTCTCAGCAGTACATGAGACATTCTCTAAAATAGAACATATACTAGCCCACATAACATGTTTAGGTAAGTGCAAAGAATTGAAATTATCCCATGCATGTTATCAAATCATAGTGCCATGAAATTAGAAATTAATGATAAAAGCAACTGCAAAAACCTCACAAACACATGGAAACTGAGTAATACACTCTTGGGCAATCAGTGGGTCACAGAGGAAATTAAAGAAGAAATTAAACAATATTTACAAGCAAATGAAAATACAAATAAAACCTACCATAATTTGTGGGATGCAATGAAAGCAGTCCTCAGAAAAAAATTTACAGCATTATGTTCCCACATCAGGAAGACAGAATGAACACAAATAAACAACCTGATGCTACAACACAAATATCTAGAAAAAGAAGAGCAGGTCAAGCCCAAAGGCAACAGAAGGGAGGAAATTATAAGGATTAGAGCAGAAGTTAATGCAATAGAGACTAAGAAATCAGTACAAAGGATCAATGAATCAAAGAGTTGGTTCTATGAAAGAATAAATAAAATTGACAAGCCCCTGGTCAACTTATTTTAAAAAGGAAAGAAAAACCTCAAATTCATGCAATAAGAAATAAAAAAGGTGAAATTGCTACAGACTCGGTGGAAATATACAGGATCATCAACACCTATTGTGAAAACCTCTACTCTCATAGGTTCACTAACAGTGACAAAAGAGACAGATTCCTAGATACATATGAACTATCAAAGCTGGATCAGGAAGATGTAAAACTGCTGAATAACCCAAATTCTATTACTGAAATTGAATATGTAATAAACTCCTTGCCAACAAAAAAGAGCCCAGGCCCAGACCAATTCACTGAAGAATTCTACAAAAAACACAAAGAAGACATAATTCTGACACTCCTCAAACTCTTCAATAAAATTGAAAGGGAAGCAATTCTTCCTAAGGCATTCCTGGAAGCAAATATTACTCCAGTACCAAAACCAGAGAAAGACTCAACTAAAAAAGAGAACTATAGGCCAATCTCCCTAATGAACATAGATGCAAAAATTCTCAATAAAATATTAGCAAACAGGATACAGCAAATCATCAAGAAGATTATTCACTCCAAACAAGTGGGATTCATCCCAGGAATGCAGGGATAGTTCAACATACACAAATCAATAAATGTAATCCACCATATCAATAGAGCCAAAAGTAACAACTACATGATCATCTCTATAGATGCAGAAAAAGCTTTTGATAAGGTCCAACACTCATTCATGATAAGAATGTTACAGAGAATTGGAATATATCTTCTTTACCTCAAAATGATAAAGGTTATCTATGACAAACCTAAAGCCAGAATCATATTAATTGGCCAAAAACTGAAAGCCTTTACCTTAAAATCAGGCACAGGACAAGGATGTCCCCTATCACTGCTCCTATTCAACATAGTACTGGAAATACTAGCTAGAGCAATTAGACAAAACAGAGAATTAAAAGGAGTAAAGATAGGAAGAGAGAAAGTTAAATTATCATTATTTGCAGATGACATGATACTTTACATAGAAGAACCCAAAAACTCCATTGAAAACTCCTAGATATAATAAATAAATTGAGCAATGTAGCTGTATACAAAGTCAATAGTCAAAAATCAATAGCATTCCTATACACTAACAAAAAAATACTGAGAGACAAGTAAGAGAAGACACACTCTTCACACTAGCATCCAAAAAAATGAAATACTTAGGAATAATCTCATGAAAGATTTTAAACATCTATACAAGGAAAATTATAATACCCTGAAAAAGGAAATCAAAGAGGACCTCAGAAAATGGAAATACATCCCCTGTTCATGGATAGGAAGTACAAACATTGTGAAAATGGCCATCTTCCCAAAATTACTATACAGATTCAATGCAATCCCAATCAAAATACCACTAACATACCTGACAGATCTAGAGAAATCACTCCTAAAATTCATCTGGAACCAGAAGAGACATACAATAGCAAAGGTGATTCTAAGCAGCAAAGGCAAGGCAGGAGGCATAAATCCCTGATTTGATATTATACTACAAAGCTACAGTAATAAAATCAACATGGTACTGGAATAAAGACAGACCTGAAGATCCGTGGAATAGATTAGAAGATACAACCACAACCACAAACCCACTAAAACACCTCATCTTTCATAAAGGGGCCAAACTTGTTCTTTGAAGAATGACAGTCTCTTCAACAAATGGTGTTTGAAAAATTGGCTATCCATATGCAGAAGATTAAAACTAGACCCATGCCTATCACCATGTACTAAACTAAAATATAAATAGATCAAAGATCTAAATCTAAAAACAGAAACACTAAATCTGTTGGAAGACAAAGTAGGTAAAAACCTTGAAGATATAGGTGTAGGTAGAGAATTCATGAACAAGAATCAAACTGCAAGGGAAATACTTCCCAGAATCAATAACTGGGACCATATCTTATTAAAGAGTTTCTGCATGTCAAAAGAGATTTCCAGCAGAGTGAAAAGAAAACCCACCAATTGGGAAAAAATCTTAATGGACAGTCCCTTAGACAAAGAACTTCTGTCTAGAACTTATAAAGAATTCAAATAAATCAGACCCTGGAAATTCAAAGACCCAATCCAAAAGTGGGCATCTGAAATGAATACACAGTTCTCAGATGAAGAATTATGAATGGGAAATAAATACATGAAAAAATGTTCCTCATCATTAGTCATTAGAGAAATGAAAATTAAAACCACCCTGAGATTCCATCTCACCCCAGAAAGAATGGCCAGGATAGAAAAAACTACTAACAACAAGTGCTGGAGAGGCTGTGGGGAAAAAGGAACTCTTCTGCACTCTTGGTGGGAGTGTAGACTGGTGCAGCCACTGTGCAGGTCAGTCTGGAGATTCCTCAAAACGCTGGATTTGGAAGTACCATTTGACCCAGATATTCTGCTTCTAGGCATATTCCCAGAAGAACTGAAAACATCATACCACAGTGATATATGTGCACCCATGTTTATAGCAGCACAATTTGTAATAGCAAGATCTTGGAAACAACCTAAGTGCCCATCAACTGAGGAATGGATTAAAAAGTTGTGGTATTTTTATACAACGGAGTACTACTCAGATATAAAGAATGATCAAATTGAGATATTTATAAATAAATGGCCACTACTTCAGACCATACTCATAAGCAAAATAAACCAAACTTTACATGTGTAAATACCGTATAGTCTCCCTAGGATGAGAGTTGGTAAGAGTATATAGGATTTTATGGTAATCATGATTTCCCATTTCATTGCTTTGAAGCCTTTCAAAGTTTTCATTCATCAGTTGGAATGGTTTTAATCTGTTTTGTTCGACTCTATTATGCATGATCGTATGAAGAGCGGTTGTGAAGAAAACAAAACATTATGCATCCATTGCTGATTTAATATCGTCTTCCTTAGAAGTCCTACCATGCTTCTAATCTGCTATTACCATCACTTCTAACATGTTGTGTCTTATTGGGATTTTAATATATGTGATAGTATAAACAAATCTTTTTATTCAAAATGAGATTTTATAGTAGCCATTGATCATAGTTATTCAGTTCAGAATGTCCTGTAGTTCTTTCATTCTCTTGAACGGTTTTATACTATTGTGTTATGTTTGATATTATTGTATATGAAACTATGCTCAACTATAGAAGAGAAAGAGATATTTTGACAGCTACTGTTAATGTCCGGTTGTCTTATTATAAAGTGTTGTGTTGCTTATGTTCTTCTGTTCTGATCTGCTTTGTTCTGCCATCTTTTGTTTTATTATCTTTAAAGTAAAAATAAGTAACAAGAACTGTAGGAGTAATAAAACCCAAAATGGATAATTGCTACTGTAAAAGAGAGAGCAAAAGAAAGTGCTCTAAAAGATATAACTGCATGTATGTTTAAGTGTGGAAGATAGATGACCATACTACTGTTTTTGTTAGATTGTTGAGCAGAGCTGTTAATAGTCTCACTGTTTGAATGTCTACTTTGTATGCTTTAATTTTGTAACTTGTACAACTATTTCCAAGATGGCAGTATGTAATTTATCAACTAGTGATTTCTTAGTGGTTTTTTTTTGTTGTTGTTGTTGCTATTCTTTTCTCTTTTCCTTTGCAATTCTGTATTGTTGCTACCCTTTTTTCTGTTTTGTTTGGGGTTTTTTGTTTGTTTCTAAACAAATTTTCTTTTAAATAGAGGACAAAATAATAATAAAGTGTCAACCCGTAAAACAGAGCTTTATTTTTGCTTCAAAACGAAGCCAAAATCAGAGGTTCTTTCAGTAAATAACATTAACAAATATCTAGAAAAAAGCAAACATAGAGAAGCCTCCAACAATGCTGTCAACCATCTTGACATTTATAAAAAATGAATTTTGATCCATACCTTACACCATATACAAAAATCAATTTAACATTGATCACAGATCTCACTGTAAAGTCTTAAACTGTAAAATATCTAGGAGAAAATAGAATGAAATCTTTGCAACCTTGGTATAGGCAAAAATTTCTTAGATATGATACCAACAAGATCAGGGGCAAGGGGAAGGGGGGCAACTAATTGTACATTGTCAAATTATAACATGTTTCCACTTCAAATACACTGTTTACAGAAATGTAAATAAAAACTATAGACTGGAAGAAAATAATGCAAGACAGATTTCTAATCAATTATTTTGCCCAGGTTGTATAATGAGCCTTCAAAATTCCAAACTAAGAAAAAAAAATTTAAATCAGCGAAATACTTGAATGGACATTTCAAGTTTTAAAAATCACAGATATACATAAACACATGAAATGATGCTCAGTATCATTAATCCTTAGGGAAATACAAGTCACAAGAATATAATACAACTACCCTTGTATTAGAAAAGCTGAAGTTTACAAGCCTGACCATACCAAGTATTGGAATGAATGTAGAGAAAATAGAACTCAAGCAGCTATAGTGTTGCATGCCTATAATACCAGCACACTGCAAAGCCGCATGGAGGAATGCATGTTGGAGGCCAGTTTGAATTACATGGCAAGTTTGAAGCCAACCTGGACCACAATGTGACCTTGACTCAGAAAACCAAATAGTAGTACTACTACTAATAATAGTCTTCATATATGGATGGTAGAACTTTATAATGTTACAAATTGAAAAAACAGCCAATTCTTTAAAAATCAGATATGTATCCTGAGATCCACACCGTGTTGGAACTTAGGGCGCTGAGCAAATCAGCAGTCAGCCTGCTGCCCTGTTAATTGGCTGTGGTCTGGCAAGCCACGGGCACCCAGGGCAAGAAGCAAGAAGCAACAGAATTTCCTGAGATCTGCGCCATGTTGGAACTTAGGGCGCTGAGAAAACCAGCAATCAGTCTGCCGCCTACCAGGGCACTGGCTGAGAATAAACTTAACATACCCCCCCGCGCCCTGTTAGCAAGTAGGATTCAGGGATCTGGGCATCTCTTGGGAGGTTAACCATAGGTAATGCAGCAAGTGGACGGAATTTCCTTCTACTATCTCTTTGAAGGCAGGTATTTTTATTGCTGTTTTGTTTTGTTCCGATTAACAGTATTGCTCTCTTCAATATTCTGTTTTGATAAATTCTATAATATTCTGGATTTCTTTTGATTTTGCTATACATGATTGAAAGAACAACTATTGTGAAGATAATGAGATATACAATGGTGCCTATTACTGTTGTCCTGGTGACCTGCTGTGATGTTCTGTACCAATTTCTCTACACTGTCTCAACTGGCTTTATTCATCCTGTTTTGTTGTATATTACTACCTGCAATTAATAAAAAAATTTTTAAAAAGAACATGAAAAACTAGGGTAACAAAATATCTCCAAAAACTCCCAACTCCACCAAAGCTGATCCATGGAGCACATATGAGGAGAAACTCAAAAACAAAACAAAAGGATTATATAAGGTGATTAAAATGGAAATAACAACAACAACAAAAAAGATCAATAAGGTACTGAGCAAGCTGAAGCATGATATAACTAAACACATAATGGACTTAAATAGCAAAAGGAGGAAAAGAAAGTGCACTAAGGGATATAACTGCATGTATGTTTCAGTGTGTATGATTGATAACCATATTGCTAAGTTTTTGTTGGATTGTTGAACAGAACTGTTTGCAGCCTCACCGTTTGAATGTCCACTTTGTGTGCTTTAATTTTATAACACGAACAACTATTTCTAAGAAGAGTGTATGTAATTTACCAACTAGTGATTTCTTACTGTTTTTTTTGAAATTCTGTATAGCTACCCTTTTTTCTGTTTTGCTTTTTTTCTCTTTAAATAAATTTTAAAAAAAATTTAAAAAGACAAAAAAAAGTTCAGAACCTATAACTTACTCTATTGATGTCATGAATCAATATCCCAACTTCCCTTAAAGGGGACCTCTTTGATCTCTTTCTCATGATAGTACTGATGAAGATAAATCTGTGGATCAGTTCTGAAAATTTATGCTTGTGAATCTCACCAGATGTAGCCCAGTGGAGGTGTGGGACTATGCACACAGTGTTTTCAAAAATACATTTTTTGAGTTAGTGTCACTCTATATTGTTCAAGCTGAATTTGAACTCACTATTCAGCCCTAGCTGGCCTTGAACTTGAAGCACTCTTCGCACCTCAACCTTCTGAGTGGTGGGATTACAAGAATGTTGCATTATTCCTGGCTCCATCTCATATAAACTTGTTTATTTTGATTTTGTTTTTCTTTTTGAGTGTTGTCTGGAGTCCTAGTGCTGTTCAGGAGAGTGAGAATATATAAACATCAATGTTACAGTGAGCATGAACTTTGGACTTTCAGGCTGCTCAACTGCACAGTCTAGTGGTATTCAGTGAACTGAAAGGAAACAGTGTTCTTCAGTTCCAATATTGTGTGGCACACTCACCATTTCCTTGTAAGAACAATTCCATATATTGCTCCAGCATCTCTGGTTTCTTGGAAAAATTCAACTTACTCCAGAAAAAATAACCAGACACTAGAACATCTCTGGGATTCCTAATGCAATAAATCACGTGAAATTTTAAATAAATAAGTAAGAAATCAGGAGAGTCCTTTCCCACATTGTTTGATCTTTACCCAGGCAATCTGTACAAAGTGCCCATTAAATATTGTGGATTATATAAATGAATTTGTGACTTCACTCAATAATCAAATATACATTTTAAAATTTTATGAGCTGGATACTGCAATGAAAGGGTAATAAATAAGGAGGTTTGCATGTGTCTTTCTCCTGAAATATCTGTCTACTCTTTCTAAGAATCTATTGGGAGGTTATTAACAGTAAGTTTTGTGAGAAAACCATACTTTACAAAAAACATAACTAACAGGAAAATCAATTTTCAAATTCTGCTATATTCCTAGGCACATAGGAATGCACAGTTTTACACATAACAAGTCATAAATCAATCTCAAAGATTTTACACTAAATAAAGAAGTCACACATCTCAATTCACAGATGATAAGTTCATTTATGTGAATTTCAAGAGCAAACAAAATTATCCAAAGTCTTAAACCAAGAAACTATTACCTCTGTGGTCATTCACTGACTTAGAAGTGGCATGGAAGACACTTCTGGAGCTGGAAATGTTCTCAAAATGTGTGGTGGATATTTTACCCATTTCATACTTTCACATTCATGAAACTAGTAATTATGATTAGGATGTGTTTACACTCAAACACCATTACACACACTCAAAAAAGATAACTTGGCATTGAACTTAGGTTCATTTCTCTTTGGGTCATTCTTCCACTATTTTGGCCCCATCTCTCTTTAGTCTTTAATTTCCCAGCTTCAGATACACCAAATCCCAAAGACTCCCATGCAAATAGTGTGTTGGAACACCATTGTGCTGCATAAATGCAACATGTGCTAAAGAGAGCATTAGTTTCTAGGATTCTCAGTGTAGATCACTAAAAATTGGAAAACTTCGGAATAGATTAAAAACATTGCAAGAGAGAATATTTTTAACATGAGGCATGGGTTGCTAGATCCTCGATCTAACTGTTCCCTTCAGGTTAAGATCTGCCAGTCATTTGGCCAGCTTAAGGTGACTTATCTCAGCAGACAGCTATGTGCACTAAGACACAGTGGTAAGAAAACTCAGACCTGACTCCAGTTAACCTACTTGGCTGTAGGTGAGTGTGTGAACCTATTGCTTCCCACAAAGACAATTCTGATGTTTAAGTCTCCAGGCACATCTCTGGAGGTACTGCAGAATTCAAAAGTCAGGAAAGACCTCGGGATAAACCAGATTTACTAGGTGTGCTTACTAGGCTCAGGTGGCTATTATTTAAAAGGGCTGAATTCTGATAAAAGGACTAAGCTTCGGTATTACACATTTGGTATGTGTCGTGGGGGTTGGTTGCTCTAATGGCAAGAAACGGGAGGTGGCATGGTGGACATAAATAAAGCACAGACAGTTAGTTAAGCTGTGAGTTTTGAAATATGACTTGGTGGCCTTGCTTGGACACAACAGAACGTTATGGGAACGGGGTGTTATGAAATTTTGTTGGTAGGGACCAAAATTACAGCTTTAATCTTATTAGAAAAAAGAACAACTACTGAAAAGAGGGAGAAGTTTCAGAAAACATGAATTTTTCTTTTAATTTCCTGACTTAGAGGAATGCATTGATTAATATTGGCTAATTATCTTATAATGTGGCAACAAAGTAGGGGGAATCTGTCCCATAGTCATAAATCCTGGCTTACCTTAAAATGAAGGTTTCTAAGGTCCAGGAATTTAGCTCAGCAGCCTAAGTGCCTACCCATCAATCATGATATCATGATTTCAATGTCCTGATACCAACAAAAAATAGGGCTTTTAAGACAATGAGTATATTCTTCCACTTTCCTGCTAATTAAGTCTCCACTTATATATGTGGAATAGTCCATATAATTTTATTCATATATGGTCTAAATGCTGGACACCACAGCACCAAATAATCCAGGAGGTTCTTACTTCTCAGCCAGATCTACCTAATGAGATTCCATTTCAGTGAAATCACCAGGGAATATTTAGGCACATATCAATTTAAGCAGATTGTTTTATAGAACAAACTGTACAGGGTTAAACTAACAACATCTGGCTGTGCTAGAAAAGAGAAGATGCACAGTGCTCTGAGGTCAGCAAGACAACAGCTGAGGAAGCCAAGGACATGGGATGCTCACACCCCTTTTCCAGAGCACTAGAGACACCAACCTCAGGGATCAGACAGTCCACTTCATTGGAAAAATGTCCTGCTTGGGGAAGTTTTTTGAACTGACTCCCATGTTCCTGCTTAGTTCCCATACTTGCCTTAGTATCTTCTACTTTGTTTAGAAATCAAATAATTTGGGCTATACAGAGAAATTCTCTGTTTCAATTCTCAGGAAATCTCAAATTATGTTATGAATTTTTTGGTTCCATAAAGAACCCAAAAATCATAATGTTTGCTACTTTCATTTAAACCATTTACACTGGGGTATGACCAGACCATAATAGACTGTAGAAATGTTTCTCAACCAGCAGGCACTGACCTTGGTCTTGGAACTGAAGAAGGACTTGGGAAATAGATGGATCGGCAAGTGGGATGTATAGATGCATGGGCTCTGCTGACTCTTCAATGATTTATACCCAAGTGTGGTCTCTATCCAGGGTGAACAGTACCAGTTGGGAACTGATTGGATCCACTTGTGATCCCCCTTGGAATGAATCAGGCAGAGAATCTCAATCAACCAGTTGGTTCCTGAGTAAAGAAAGAATGACTTTAAGTAGTGTGAACAAGTGTCTTATTAACAATTCTGCTAAAATATGCACAACATAAAACTAAAATTGCAACAATTTTAAGTGTATGTTACAAGGCCGTGAATTTAGCTCTGCAGCATAATTGCCTGCCTGATAAGCATGAGATTATGAGCTCAATCCCCAGTATCAAAAAAAATTATGTTACAATTCTGTCAAGTAATAGTTATTATACTCTCATATTGATCAATGTCCCAAATTTTTTGAGAAAAAGTAATCTTTGTACTCACTAAATAATAACATTCTTGTGACTACACCTTACATTTTATTGCAACCAGCATTCTTCTTTCACTTTCTATGACTGTGAGTAGGGCAAGTATTTCACTAAAGGAAAGCATATAACAGTTCTTCTATTGTGATGGGCTTATTCCATTTAATATAATAAGTTTATGGTTCATGTATATTGCCCTGTGTTTTAGAATTTCATTTCTGAATATATACTAATCCATTGTATATATTTCACATTTAGTTTAAGCATTCACCTGAAAATGGACATTTGAGTGCCTTCTAGGTTTCTGAAAATAGATATCCACATGACTTCTTTAGGTGTTTAATAAAGCCCTTTTGTTAAATTCCCATTGTCCTTACCTTCAGAATGCTATTTGACTTCCAGTGTCATCCACCACCACTCCATCCACTTACTCTGCTTAGTATTTCCCTGTCACATTTCTATGTTAACTTTGATGCTCCCTCTGAACTCTCATCTCTCTGGGTAAGTTATGAGCTTCATCCTTTTCTCTGAGTTCAAATGCCAATAGACCTTATTCCTTGCCTCTCAAAGTATTGTGTGGCTTCTGGAATAGTGGGAGCTTTCCAGTTCTCTGCAGAATGACTGCAGCCCACAGCCATAGCTTTTCTCATGACCCATTCATGAACCTTTTCCTTACCTGATTTAGGATAAGTCACTGTTATTGTATCTTCATCCATCACCACAAACTTGTCCCATATCTCTCTTAATATTTCAGGCTTGTGGCTTTTCTCAGAGAAATATATCCCATCAAACCAAAAACAGTAATCTGACATTATGATGAGTTCTTTGTGCCTTGTGTTTGAGTTCCAACTGTAGCAAGTGCCAAGAGATAAGTGTTCATAATTACTAGCTAACTTTCCTTATTTTATAAAACTCTTCCTGGTAAATAATTAGTAGCAAATCTCAATCTCATGATCATGGGAGTTTCTGTATTGAGCAATTATTCACTCATCATGAGCTAAGTTCTGTGTCCAAATTTTACTGAAACTCATCAACTAGAATTTCAATAACAAATAACAGGATATAGAAATATGGATATTTCTTGTAAATATTTAAGTAAACTTCATTTCATCAATGTTTTTATAATGTATAAAAGTTACAAGTCAAGAGTGTGGTTCATATGCCTATAATCCCAGCACATTGGAGGATGTGCAGAAGATTCACTATGAGATCAAAGCCAGACTGAACTATTCAGTGAGACCTTGTCTCTTAAAAGAAAAAAATAATTCAGCTGAGAATGGCAGCTCTGCAGAACAGTGCCTGGCAAGAAGAAGTCTCTGAGCTCAATTCCTGTTGCAGCAGGTGAGGAGATGCCAGGCAAGGTGGCAAGCACTTGTATTCCCAGTACTCAAGATGGGGAAGCAGAAAGATCACTGAGTTCAAGGTCTGTATAAATTGCTCAGTGAGAACCCATCTCAAAAAGATGAAAATAAAAGACAGAAGTGCAAAGTGGAGTAGTACCCACTGAGAACTCAGGAATCAGGCAAAAAATACTGCCATTGCCATTGACTGGGTAACGCAATGTGCCTCTTCATTATTCTTAGAGCTACCTTTTACTCCAGTGGAGATTTGTCAATGGAATCCTTTTTCACAGTTACCTTTTGCAATGTCCTTTTCTCTCAAGGAAAATGAGTGCCACATTCCATGCTCTGCACAGCACAGTACCTTATCTTATTTGCAGAGAACATTGCAGTCGTGTGCTACACCAATGAGGGTAACAGCCATTGCCTCTCTCACTGGAAGTTTATGATCCTGGTTCCTTACCTACATTGGGAAAAGTTACCATGACTGTGTATTCATTATTCACCAATGACTTGTTATGCACTTCTCTCAGAATTACACATATTACAACCCTGAGAGGGAAAGGTAACCTTTCAAATCACACAACCTCTGACCTGACAGAAAGATGGGCTCTGTGTTCCTGGTGTTAATGCCAGCTGTATCTACCACTAGAATCTCTGGTGGGTGCTGGCAGAGTAGCTCTTTACATTGCACACAAAACATCACAAACTTTCTCTCATGAGCTGTTCAAGTAACTCATCACAAAATGAAATATATATTACAATGATAGTTCCAGAATTTAGCTGAATTAGGTCACTGTGAAGTCCTTAACAACATGTTTTGTAAATTATCACATTTTGAGTTCAGTGGCAAGAAGTGCATACTCATCAACAAGTATATGGGCACATAAATATGGTTATAGTTTAACATTTAAAAACATTTAGATTTTAATGACATTAAAATCATTGTGTGTGTGTGTGTGTGTGTGTGTGTGTGTGTGTATCCTTCCAAGAGAGCACAGTGAGCACCATCCCTTATTCAGAATTCTTTAGTTTTCTCTGATGCCCATTTTGCTCCAGGATCTCATCTGGGAGATCACATCACTCAGTCACTACTCACCATGACTTCTTAAGCTTCTCATGGTTTTGAAAGTGACTAAGACTGTTTTGTTTTGTTTTCTTTTGTTTTTAGATGGCCTTTACATTTCCTTAGAGTACAAATCATTGATTTTGAGAATATTTTATTAAAAGTTTATGTAATGAATACATTAAAATTTACTTCTATGGGAGATAATGTGCTTCAAAGTATTTCTACATATTTAAAATTTATATGATTACAAAGCCTACCCAGAGAAATACTAAATTGTAAGCCATATTCCCTTTGCTCTCTGATAGATTTTGACCTTGACTTGAGACTACCAAATAATACATAAAAATGACTGTGTAAGAAGAATTTCCTTTGCCCTATTAATGATAATTTTTTTCATAGAAAATGATCTCCATTCTTTGTGGCTCTTATTTTCAGTGCCTTGTAAACTTTAATCTGCTATCTTGTGATCAGCCTTGAAAAGGCTGCTGCAATCTGAAGGCTTGATTTCTGTGGGCAGTCAGTGAAAGCAGGAAAAGCCAATCACATCTAACTCTACCTGCTGGCTATCACTTTTGTAAGGGTTGTTTCCTGTGGGCAGCCATCACAAGAAGGGAGATACTACCAGACTCATCTTTTCTTGTTGGCAGCTGCCACCCAAAGCCCTGCTTTCTGTGGGCAGCCAGCATGTGCAGGGTGGCACAACCATATCTGCCTCCACTTGCTGCCTGGCAGCATCAGAAGACTTGCTTCTTATAGGCAACCAGTTTGAGCAGGTAGATGTAGTCAGATAAGCCCCATGTACTTGCAGGCCACTATTGGAGACCATTTATTCCTTTGGACATCCAGTTCCCACTTGGAGATTCAGAGAAACACATGCCTGTGTGCCAACTGTCATCAGGCGGGCCAGGTGAAGACAAGCAGGATTAGAGAAGAAGCAGTCCACCATACAATCCTGGGAATCAGGGAGGCATCAGTGTAGCTATGTGGGTCAAGAAAAGTCTACCCCATGCCCTACTATCTTGCTAGGTACCAAGGTTGAGAGAAACTCAGGTATCTGTCCATTACCCTATACAACAGAGGGGCAGCCAATGTGTAATGTGCCTGGGATTCCAAAAAAATAATGTTGGAAGGGATCCAGAATGACATGAAGATGAAGGAGTAAGAGACAATCACAAACCTCAGCCCATACCAAACAACTCTGGGAGATACTGTCATGGAAGAAAATGGAAGGCAAACAGCTAAAATCACTGAGGTGGTAACAACTAAAAGAAAGAAACAACTTCATGAGACTGTAAAAGTAATCAGATCAGAAATAATGTCTCAGGTATAAGAAGAAATTAAAAGCATAATGAAAGAATTGATAGAATAGCCAAGGCAACTCTAAGCAGCAAAGGCAAGGCAGGAGGCATCACAATCCCTGACTTGAAGTTATACTACAAAGGTACTATAATAAAATCAACATGATACTGGAATAAAAACAGATATGAAGATCAGTGGAATAGACTGGAAAATACAACCACAAATACACTCAACCACCCTATCTTTGATAAAGGGGCCAAACATGCTCCCTGGAAGAATGACAGTCTCTTTCATAAATGGTGCTGGAAAAATTGGCTATCCATATGCAGAAGACTAAAACTAGACCCATGCCTATCACCATGTACTAAACTAAAATCTAAATGGATCAAAGATCTAAATATTAAAACATGCACACTAAATCTGTTGGAAGACAAAGTAAGTAAAATCTCAAAGACATAGGGGTAGGTAGAGAATTCTATGAACAAGAATCAAACCACATGGGAAATACTTCCCAGAATCAATAACTGGGATCACATCTTATTGAAGAGTTTCTGCATGTCAAAAGAGATCTTCAGCAGAGTGAAAAGAAAACTCACAAACTGGGAAAAAAATCTTGGTGAACTGTCCCTCATACAAAGGACTTCTGTCTAGAACTTATAAAGAATTTTTAAAAAATCAGACCCTCGAAATTCAAAGACCCAATCCAAAAATTGCCATCCAAGATGAATACACAGTTCTCCAATGGAGAATACAGACAGAAAATAAATACATGAAAAAAATTTTATCATCATTAGTCATGAGAGAAATACAAGTTAAAACAACAATGAGATTCCATCTCACTTCAGATAGAATGGCCAAGATAAAAAAAAAAAGCATCAACATAAAATGCTGGAGAGGCTGTGGGGGAAAAGGAACTCTTTTGCTTTTTTGGTGAGAGATATAGATTTGCAAGGAGGTCATTCTGGAGATTCCACAAAACCTGAGTATTGAGGAAAAATAAACAACATAATACTATATCACAAGCATCTAAAAAAAGAAGAGTAAGTCAAACCCAAAGCTCATAGTGGACAGGGAATAATAAAGATTAAAGCAGAATTTTTTTAAAATATTGAAAATAAAAAACACAAAGAATTAATGAATCAAATAGCTTGTGTTTTGAGAGAATAAAAAAAATTGATAAACCTCTAGCCTCCAGAAAAAGAAAGAAAAAATAAAACTCAAGCAATGAGGCTTGAAAGGAGAGAAATTACTACAGAAACCATGGAAATTCAAAAGATCATGAATACTGACTTTGAAAATCTCTACTCACATAGGGTGGAAAACACAGAGGAAATGGACAGATTTCTAGAAACATAGAAACTGCCAAAGCTCAATCAAAAGAATATAACAGTTTTAAATAACCCAGTATCACCTATTGAAATTGAACATGTCATTAAAAACTTACCAAAAAAGAAAATCCCTGGTCCTGATGGAGTCATGGCTGAATTCTATGTGAAATTTAGAGAAGATTTTATGGTAATACTCCTTAATATATTCAGTGAAATAAAAAGGGAAGAAGCAACCATCTCTAACTCATTCCTGGAGGCAAATATTACTCTGATGCCAAAACCAGAGAAAGAACAATCCAAAAAGAACTAAAGAACAATCTAAATAATGCACGTTAATGCAAAGATCCTCAATAAAATACTGACAAATAGAATGCAGCAAATCAACCAGGGGATTATACAACATGACCAAGTGGGATTTATTCCAGGAATGCAGGGGTGTTTTAATATATGTAAATCAATAAATGTAACACACCACATCAACAGTGTCAAACAGAAAAAATACATGATCATCTCAATACATGCAGAAAAATCTGTTGATAAAGTCCAACACGTGTTCATGACAAAAACCCAACAGAAAATCAGAAGAGATGGTATCTAACTTCATCTCATAAAGGGCAAACCAACAGTGAACATTATACTAAATGGACAAAAACTAAAAGCTTTCTCTCTAAAATTAGGAACAAGGCAAGGATTTCCACTGTCAACTTTCCTATTCAATATTTTTCTGGAAATATTAACCAAAACAATCACACAAAAGAGAAACAAAAGTAATAAATATAGGAAAGTAAGAAGTTAAATTATCACTATTTGCAGATCACATGGCACTCTATATAGGAGACCCAAAATACTTCATTAAAAGACTACTAGAGGAATTAAACAAATTCATCAGTGTAGCTGGCTACAAGTCAGCACTCAAAAATCAATAGTATTCCTCTATGAAAGCAAAAAACTAACTCAGAGAGAAATTATTGTAATATCATTTTTCACAATACCATCTATAATAATTGAAAACTTAGGAATTAATCTAACCAAGAATGTAAAATACCTATATGTTGAAAATTATACTAGTATAATAAAGGAGATTGATGAGGATATTACAAAATGAGAGGATGTTCCTTGCTCTTGGTTAGGAAGAATCAAAATTGTGAAAACAACCATACTACCAAAATGTTTATACAGATTTGATGCAATCCCTATCAAAATACCATTATCGTATCTCACAAATCTAGAGAAAACACTTCTAAAATTCATCTGGAAACATAAGAAATCTAGAATAGCAAAAATGATTCTAGGCAACAAAGCCAAGGCAGGAGGCAACTCAATTCCAGACCTGAAAATATACTGCAAAGCTAAAGTGATATAATCTACAAGGTATTATCAAATAAATAGGATTCTAGATCAGTGGAACGTATTAAAGATGCAAACACAACTACAAAGCCATTCAGCCATTTAGATTTGACAAAGAGGCTAAACATGTTCACTAGAAGACAGATAGCCTCTTTAATAAATGGTGTTGGAAAAATTGGCTTTCCACATGACAAGCACTAAAACTAGACCCATGCCTATCACCATGCACTAAACTAAAGTCAAAATGGATCAGATATATTAATGTTAAAACAGAAACAATAAATCTACTGGAAAACAAGGTAGGTAGAAATCTTGGAACCATAGGGGTATGCAGAGAATTCATGAAAAAATTGAAACTGCACAATGAATAATTTGAAGAATCAACAACTGGGATCTCATATAATTAAAACCTTTTTGGACTTCAAAATAAATCACCAAAAATCTGACAAGAAAACACACAGAATGTGAAAGAATTTTAGCCAAAAATCTCTCAGACAAGGGACTTGTATCCAGACCATATATAGAATTCAGAAACATAAAGACCACCAAATTCAAAGACCTCCAAAAAATGAGTATCTGAAATGAACACAAATTTCTCAGATGAAGATATACAAATCATAAATGAATACATGAAGAAATGTTTACCATCAGTGGTCACTCAAGAAATACAAATTGAAACTGAATTGAGATTTGTTTTCACTCTGGAAAGAATAGATGTAATCAAGAAAAAAACTAATAACAAATGTTGGCAAGGCTGAGGGGGAAAAAGGCACAATTCTCCACTGTTGGTGGGAGTGTAGACTGGTGCAACCGCTATGGAAATCCATATGGAGATTCCTCAAAAAAGGAGGATTGAAAATTCCATTCAACTCAGCTATTCCCCTCCTGGATATTTTTCCATAAAGACTGAAGAGGTCATGTCTCAGCAAGATATGTGCACCCATGTTTATAGTAGCACAATTTGTAATAGCTAACTCTTGGAAATAAGCAAAATACCCATCAACCACAGAGTGAATGCAAAAGCTGTGATATTTTTATATAATGGAATATTACTCAGCTGTAAATTGGATGATCTTGAGGCTTTTATATATAAATGGAGTCAACTTGTGATTATCCTCATAAGTGAAATAAATAATATACATATTTGTAAATATCACATTGTTTCTCTAGTGTAAAATATAAACTGTGTAAAATAGAAATAGTATAAAATAAAAACTGAATCAGTAATAACATCCAAAATGTACAGTAGATATTGTAATAATGAAAGGAAATCAAAGTGCTCTAAATGATATAACTGTATGGATGTTTAAGTGTGTAAGATAGATAACCATACTACTAAGCTTTGTTGAATCATTGAAAAGAATTGATTGCACTGTCATTGTCTATCTACTCTTTATGCTTTGAATTTGTAACTTGAAATAGTTTTTCTAAGATAACAGTATATAATTTATCAGCTAGTTATTCCTTAATGTCATTATTTTATACAAAATTCTGTATTATTTCTACGCTTTTTCTGAAGGGTTTTACACTATTGTACCCAGCCCATGGTTCCGCAGTCGCCAAAGCAAGGGAAGACAGCGTGGGAACCATACAGGGGTGGTGGAGTGCTGCGTGTTCCGGGCAGAGGCTGCACTCCTATCCCTCAAACTACCCAATTTGGGGCCTCAACTGAGGAGTCTGAGATTAGGGACAAAGGCGGGCTGGTAAAATGAAAGAGGCGACAGCCATCAGTGTCACTTTCGTGGGAGGTTGGACCCATGCCTCTGTAATTTTCTTTTTTGTTTGGTACTTTCTCTAGTTTTGGTATTAGGGTGATAGTTGCTTCCAAGAATAAATTAGGGATAATTGCTTACCTTTCAGTTTCCCTGAAGAGTTTGAGGCAGGTTGGCCTTAATTCTTTCTCTAATTTCTTGTAGAATTCTGCAGTGAATCCATCAAGGTTTTTTTTTTTTTTTGGTTGGTAGGGATTTAATTACATTTTCAACCCCTTTAACTAAAATTGGGTTATTCAGCAGTTTTATGTTTGTTCATTCAGCTTTTGTAATCCCTGTTTCCCAGAATCTTTCCATTTCTTCTGTGTTATCGAACCTATGAAAGTAAAGGTTTTGAAGTAGATATTGGTGATCTTCTGTATTTCTAAAGGGTCTGCAGTGAGTTAATCCTTTTAATTTCTTATTGCATGGATTTGAGCTTTGCTTTTTTGATAAGGTTGGCTAGGAGTGCATCAATTTTATTTATTGTTTCAAACAAACAACTCTTCAATTCATTAATTCTTTGTATTGTTTTCTTACACTTCTATTTTTTTTGTCCTGGGGATCACATACATGACCTTTCCCTTGCCAGGAAGGTGCTTCCTTCAATAAGCTAAATTCCCCAACCTGCTTCTATTTGTTAATCTATGTCCTCTTTAGATATACTCAGAAAATTTTTCTTTTTCTATGTCATTTCTTCTTTTATTTGAGATATTATTTCTGAGCTGATTATTTTTGCAGCCTCATGAAATTGATTCTTTCATTCAGCTACTATCACCTCAGAAATTTCAGATGTGTCACTTCCAACTTATTCCATGTCAGTGTCCCCTAGACTTGTTCTTTATGGGCTGGAGTTCTGAGATTGCCTTTTACTCATTCATCTTGACATTTTCCTCAGTGATAGTAACCAGGCACCTGAGGAGGGTCTGGCTGCTTCTCCAGGCAAGCACTGATAGCCTGTGGGAAGAAGGCATCCATGATGGTGGCTGGTGTGGAGGGACACTGGGTATGTCTTGGTGCTCCTCCTGACCTTTGCTGGCAACTATCATCTCAGCCTGTGTTCTTTTAAATCATCTGGTTGCTTATGAGGGGTCTGACATGTAATGGGGGAACTCTAGTCTCTCAGCCCACAGGCTAGCTTACTTGCAGTGGGGGCATTTATTCCTTGGTGTGAGTTCTGCTTGCTCACAGGGTTTGTGAATTTAATCATTGTTCCCTGACCAGAATGTCTGCTTCTGACTTATGTGGGGCTTGGATTCTTCCTATTCTCTTTCATTCTAATGCATTGGTCATTACATTTTCTAAGTTCTGAAAAGGCCAAAAGATGCTAGGAAGACTTCTCTTTATGCTCCTGTTTGAAACCAGCAAGTATAGCAAACTGCTGCCCTTGATTTAGGGTCACTTTAATTTTTCTTTTGTTTTGTTTGTTTAGTTTCTATTTACAACTTCTTATGGTACATAGTTATGTCACTTGTATCAAAGATTCCCCAGTAGATATCCTATCTTCAGGGCTTTCTTCTTGATATAGCTGTTTATTTATCTCTCTCAAGAACCTAACTTCTCTTTCTGTTGAGTATTGAAATGTTCTGTTTGATTCAACATCCAGTATTGTGATACTGGACTATACTGATGATAATGACCCAATGGAAGCAATGCTATCACCGAAGGATGAAAAACTGGTTATAACATGTGTGACATATGGGCTGGAGCAATTCAGCTAGGCAGAGCAATATAGCATCAACTACAACTAAGCTACTCACAAGCCATGTTAACTATTAACCTGATACTTTTGACAGTAAGATCAAGTTCTACACTTATATAACAAAATCCAACTTATTCTGGGAACAATTAGACAATGATTTACCCTACGTGGAGTGAATTTCCTCTGTTGTTGGGAGTGCAGTTGAAAGTAATGTCAAGACATTGAGCTTCAGAGGTGTTTGTTACAATATAATGAGGAAAGATGGCCTTACTGTGCAATCAAGCAAATCAGTCATGCCCTAAGCATTCTGAGCAGCTATGCTTCTCTGTGACAGAATCTTTGTTAAATCTAAGATAGGCATTCCAAAATAAGTCACTACCAGCTGGTCAAAGCAGCATCTGGAACCCTAAATTAGCCAACATTAAACCATATTCAGATAATGTGAGAAATATACTATGAATAATTTCTCCAAGCCACAAAAGGAGTATCAGGCTAAGGATGATACAGTCTTTATACACATGCTTGGGAGTTTGCTAAATGGAAATATACAGACAATATTTAGGTATTTTTCTTATTGATCGTGACACTATTAGGATTCCATCAATGAGTAACTGATCTTGAAAATACTTAATAGTTTGCCTGAAAAATTTTCAGGTATATGGTAAAAGAATACTTAGAACAGTTTAAAAGTTCTAGATTTGGACAGATAATCTATTATTTTGTATTACATAAATATATATTCAGTGAACTCAATACAAATATAACAAGAACATTGCTTCCTCTAGTTGATCCTTATGTGGATTTAATACCTACTAGTATTTCATTTTGGGTGGAGATTGTATTGCTTGTTTTACTCCTAGGTTCTATCAGGAACAAGGAGATGATGTGTTTCCCTGAAAGGATCTTTCTTTCTTTCTGTGTGTGTGTGTGTGTGTGTGTGTGTGTGTGTGTGTGTGTGCTGGTGACTGAACTCATGTTCTTGTGCTTGCCAGGCAGGTGTTTATGACACTGAGCTAAATCCTTGGCAAAGGTTCATTCTTTCTAGGGCTGCAAAATCCACGTATCCACCTCTTCTGTTGAGAGTCCCTCCATGGCTTTGCCTCTTTCCTTCTTTGAATGAGAGTGATGACAGGGTCTTCAAGCAGAAGGCAGATACCACTGATTGTTGAAGTGAGGCTCATGTCTGTAGGATTTTGTCACATGTCTCAAGTCAGACTTCAAAATAAACTTTTGAGCAAAGGTGAAAGTGTTTTGATGTTGTCACTTCTGATGAAGTGTAAATTTATTTTGCACTGTCTATATTTGAGTGTCAACATTTTATGGTTTGATTTTGTAACTTGAACAACTATTTCTAAGAGGGTAATATCTAATTTATAAACTAGTAATTTCTTAATGTTAATTTTTTTTGAAATTCTATATTACTTCTACCCTTTTTTCCTGTTTTATCTTGTTTTTCTTTTTTTTTCTCCAAATAAAAAAATTCTTTTCCATCATGAGATAGACATTAACACTTAGGATCCAGTGCAGGAAGGTATGGTTTGGATGTGGTCTTAGTTTATTCTGGTGACTGATGTAATGAAGGTATGGTTCTCATTTGGGGAATATTACAGAATGGTGGAACCTTTGGGACATGGGACATCGATGAATGTGCTCTCCCTCAGAAAGGTTTAAGATAGTTTTCCAGAGAGGATGCTAATAAAATCTGAGACTTGGTCCTCTGCAAGGTGCTTCTAACTTTCTGCATTAATATGTAAATATTTCTCTGCAAACCTCTCATGCCATTGCACTAACTACCACATGGCTTCTCATCACCAAAAAAAAATACATGTTGAAAGTGAAGATTAAAGATCATTAGCTTGATTTTTATCATTTCACCACATGTAAGCATTATAATATATACTGTACATATATGCAAGACTTATTGTATCAGTGTATATCATCTGCTTATTATAACAGAGAATGGGAAGGAGAAGAATAAAGATTATAAATTAAGGCATAATTTCATGGAGGTTTTAATTTAATGTGCATTCTTTTTTCCATGCAGATGATGGCTTGAGTTATTCATGCTGGATGTCTTGTGAGACAGAGAAAATAATCTTGTGTAGAGTTTGAAGAGATGCAAAAGGAAAACTCCTTATTACTTTTGTTATACTCTTTCTCAGCACCACCTTCCCTCCCACTAATAACCTTATCATCACTGTGTGATGATAAGTGTTTGCATAGTGTTTGTCAAATTTAAGTCTCAGGAAGCATCATTAAGAGTGAAAGGAAGTGTCTTTAATTTACCACACTACTTCTGGTTGACCACCCTAAGTACTGTTTCATGTCATTGTTTGTTTTCATACCATCTTTTAAAATTTGCAATAGGAGTGCTCTGCATAGTGAGAAGTATGAAGGTTTTGACTCATTCGGATGTTCAAAAACATTTTTGTGGGCATAATGTGTTGCTATTGGTAGAGATGAGAGGGCACTTGCTGACCATGGTTTCTCCAAGATATCATTTTGTTTATTAAATTTTTATGTTAAAGAGATGAAAAGAAAAGGAAAAGAAATGTGAAATTGATACATATTTGTTAACATATCTTAATTTTTTTCTTTTACCCCCTTTCCTTCCATGGCCTCCTCTGCTCCATCTGTTGCTCTCTTTCAAATTTGAGACTGATCTATCTACTTCCTATTGTCTATTTTTATTTTGATCTTTATTTATAATTTGTGTTTCCTATGTATAAGAAACTACATTGTATTTAAGATGTGTGTCATATTTATTTAATTTATAGTTAGAGTCTCAATATATACTCTTACCTACAAATGACTCAAGCTTAGCTTCCATTATGGCAGAGCAGCACTGCTTTGTGTGTAAATTCTACATTTCCTCTTCTTATTTACCTGTCGAGGGACACATAAGTTGCTTTCAAAATTGATCTATTTTGAGATTGTGCTATTATAGATATGGGTATGCATGTACATTCATGAGAGAAAATTTTGACAGTTTTACTTGATTTTAAAATGATAACAGTAAAGCATAAAATATATCATTACATTGGTTACATTACAAATATTGGAAGACAGATGATAAAATTTTGGCTTTCAGAAGAGTAAAGGAAAAGAATATTGGTTTGCTAATAAGAAGGATTGTGCTAAGGATTGTGAAGAATTTTTGGTTCATTGATTAATTTCACAAACATGATACAAGATATATATAGGGCACAGTATAAAATGCTAAGTACATGGTGATAATATGATCCTCATTACTAATATTTTCACTGTCATTCAACATGCACAATATTGCTCAGTGTAACTCAACTGATTTCTCCACGTATTCTTAAATGGTAACTAAGATTTTTACTTTCTGAAAGCTATACTAATAATCAGAATAGTTGTTATAATATTTTTATCATTTTAACTGTTTCATTTGCTTTCATGGTTAAGATGATTTATTCGTACTACTGACTGTTAACACCACAGTGGCATTCTGCCTGACATTTCCTTTAAACATTACTTGATTCGCTAGATGCAGTGAAACCCATTGCATATAGTGAAGCAGTACATCATATCAATGTATTACCTTTTCATTTCCAAGTGAAGTAAAATGATTCATTTTCTAACATTCCTGTCTCTGTTGGGTTAATATGTGGCATAAGTAAAATAATTTATTATTTTATGAAAAGCAATCAATATGTATAAACTATTGAGATATTTATAAAGGAAAGTTTGACTAGATTTATCATGGAATTAAGAATTAAGACTATGTAATTCACCTATAATAGAATAATTGATTCTCTAAAGTAATGGAACAGCAGATTATCATGGAGCCCTGCACAGTACATCAAATAAGCTGAAATATTAATGATGGTATACTGCAAGTCTACACATCAGAGATGTGGCATTTGGGAAAGGTAGGGATGACCATATGAATGAATCATAAATGAATTCAGTTAATTCCATAGGTAAATGCATGCTATCCAGAAAGTGACACTGATAAAGTCTTATATGAAAAGAAATTTGTAGTGATAAAATTTTAATTGAAAGACATTTATGGGGCTGCTTGAGAGTAGTAGGCTCACACTTCACCACAGAGAACCTCTCAGAGACCAGCAGCTTGGCCTGAGCAGTTTGGGTCTGGTAGGCCCGCCCTTTACCCACAAGGAACCTTGAGGAGACCAACCGCTCTGTCTGGCCTGTTTGAGACTAGGAACATCGCAGACACTGGTGTCTCAGCCTGGGCTGTTTGGGACTGGTAGGCCCACCCTTCACCCATAGGGGAAGCTAAAGGAGACCAGCATCTCAGCCTGGGCTGTGCCAGACTGGGAACATCGCAGAGACCAGCAGTTTGTCCCAAGCTGCGGCAAAGGGCCTGAGGTGCCTGGGACTGCCGCTGCTAAGGGCCCACTTTCTCCAGGAACATCTAGGAAGCCTGCCACAGGCCTGAGCTGCCTGGGACCACAACTTCTGGACCTGCCCTTCCACCAGGAACATTGGAATACAGTAGACTACCATGCTGGGTTGATGACAGGCTCAGGATACACTCACGCAAACAGAATACCTCATCAGGCTTCAGTCAGTGTGGTGAGTTTCTCCATAAAATAGAGGTCTGAAGTGGGTAAATAGGAGCAGAAATGAAACTCCCTCCAAGTGTAAGACCTTGTCTAACCTGGCAAGAGAGTGGGTAACTGCCTCCCACACAGAGAGAATAAGAGACAGGTTGAAGAGTGAGCCAATATCACCCGTACCCAAATTAGAGGAAATTAAAACAACTTATGAGACACCCAGTGACACAGTACGGCCTCAGCTGACAAAAACACTATAGCCAGGGAGACCTGGTGACCTGCAACAACCTGAAAATATAACAACAGCAGGAACAAAGAGTTGCCCTACATCAATACTTCTGGGTGAGTTAGCCCAGAAAGAATACAGGACTCACCCAACAGGCACAGTAGGAGGAATTCGGGAGACTAGAACTCCCCTTAATTGTGGTACACAGCAATTTGACAAACATCAACCACACAGTAGAACCCTGAAACACACACTACAGATACTTGTGACTGTTGGAATATAAAGACCAAAAATTTACCCAAAAGGTGAAAATGCCTAAATGAAAAGGCACAATGCAATCCTGATCATCTAGGCCACCAGGGGCAAGTGCAGATGATAATGAAATAGAGGACCCTAAAATTCATACACAAGAAATCTCTGAAAAGATAGTAAATGAAGTAAAGAAACAAATCCACAAGGCTATGGAGGAACTCAAATTACAAATAACCTCTTATCTAAAGACAAAGGTAACAACCTTAGTACATGAGCTGCTCAACATAGCTAGAGAATAAATAGATAAGAAACTACAGGAGCATGGGAAATTGATTGAAACTTTGAAAGAACAATGCAGAAAACAAGCAAAATCCATGAAACAAATTGAAGGAGATATGCAAGAAGCAAAAAATTGTATTGAAAGTCTGCAAAGCCACATAAATGAAGCTGAGAATAGAATCTCAGACCTTGAGGACAGGATTGCAGATACTGATTTTGAAATGGTAGACCTTATAAAAACAACAAATCAGCTGGAAATGACAATCCAACAGTTAAAAGACCATGCCAGGAGAAACAATTTTAGAATAATAGGCATTAATGAGGAGGCAGGAAACAATGCAAAGGATATAGCTAAGCTGGTCACAGAAATAATGGCACAAAATTTCCCAAACATGGGGGGAAAATTGGATATACAAATAAGCGAGGCATATAGAATACCACACAGTCATAACCAACAAAAAACTACACCCAGACATATAATAATTAAGACTGCAGACATACAGCATAAAAACAGAATACTAAAAGCCATTAGAGAAGAGACAAAACTCACCTACCAAGAAAAGCCTATTACAATCACAGCAGCCTTCTCAGCACAAACATACAGGTTAAGATGAGTTTGGAGTGAAGTATTTCAAGCCCTAAAAGAAAACAACTTTCAACTCAAACTGACATGCCCAGCAAAACAGTCTTTCAAATTTAATGGAGAAACATGATACTTCCATGAAAAAGAAAAACTAAAGAAATTCATGTCCACCAAAACAACCTTAGAAAGAGTGCTGAAGAACATCCTAGATAGTGATTAAAATGACCACAATCTCCAGAACAACAACAGAAAGAAATCACCAGGTCGCACAAGAAAATACAAAAGAGAAAAGCAGGAAACTAACAGTAACACAACATAGCAAAGTCAAGCCAGTACATGTCAGTGATATCTATAAAGGTAAATGGGCTCAATTCACATATCAAAAGAAACAGGCTGACAGAATTGATCAAGAAACAGGATCCCACGATATTCTGTATACAGGGAACATATCTGACTCAAAAAGAAACTCATAGATTAAAAGTCAGAGGGAAAACCGTATTCCATGCAACAGCAACACAGAAAAAAGCAGGGGTGACTATTCCGTTTATAGACAATGTGAACTTCAAACAGAAAATGATTAAAAGAGACAAAGAGGGTCACTACATACTCATAAGTGGAGATATTCAAGATGAACAACTAACAATTATAAATATATTTGCACCAAATACAGGAGCACCAAACTAAGACACATAGTAAAGGACATGAAAAACCAAATACACAAGAACACAATTTTTACACGTGACCTTAACAGCCCACTGTCACAAAGAGATAGATCTACTAGACAAAAAATCAGCAAAGAAATAGTTGAACTGAATCATACCTGTGAGTAATTGGACTTAGTAGAGGTTTACAGAGTGCTCCACCCAACCAAATCAGTATACACATTCTCCTCAGCCGCCCACAGTGCACTTTCCAAAATAGACCACATATTATCCCATAAAAAATTCTTAAGTAAATGCAAAGATATTGAAATTTTCCCATGCATATTATCTGACCATAGTGCACTGAGACTGATAATAAATTGGAAAAGAAATTGCAAAACTGGCATAAAACCATGGAAATCAAACAACAACCCTTGAACAACCTGTGGGCTACAGATGAAATTAAAGAAGAAATAAAGAAATACCTACAATTCAATGAAAAATCAGACACAATATACTGTAATCAGTGGAATGCAATGAAAGTGGTATTAAGAGGGAAATATAGAGCACTAAACTGTCATATCAAGAAAACAGAACAAGCACAAATAAACAAGATAATGCTTCATCTCAACTTTCTAGAATAAGAAGAGAAAGTTAAATCTAAAGCTCATAGAAGAGAAGAAATTGTAAAGATTAGAGCAGAAATCAATGCACTTGAAACTAAGAAAAAAATACAAAGAATTGATGAATCAAACAGCTGGTGTTTTGAGAGAATAAACAAAATTGACAAACCTCTAGCTAACCTTATAAAAACAACAAAGAAAAAACCCAAATTCATGCAATAAGGACCAAAGAAGGGGAAATTACCACAGACTCTATGGAAATTCAAAAGATCATGGACACCTACTTTGAAAATATCTACTCACATAGAGAGGAAAACACAGAGGTATTGGACAGATTCCTAGAAACATATGAACTACAAATCTCAACCAAGAAGACATAGCAATTTTGAACAACCCAATATCAGCTATTGAAAGTGAAAAGGTTATGAAAAACTTACCAACAAAGAAAAGCTCTGGTCCTGATGGTTGCACAGCTGAATTCTATAAGAAATTAGAGACTATCTGATGCCAATACTCCTTAAACACTTCAATGAAATTGAAAAGAAAGCAATCATACCTAAATCATTCCTGGAGGCAAGTATTAATGTGATACCAAAACCAGACAAAGACCCAACTAAAAAGGAGAACTATAGATCAATCTCACTAATGAACACAGATGCAAAGATTCTCAATAAAATCTTAGCAAATAGAATTCAGCAAATCATCAAGAAGATTATACATCATGACCAAGGGGCGTTCATTCCAGGAATGCAGGGATGTTTAACATATGCAAATCAAGAAATGTAATACACCACATCAACAGAGTCAAAAACAAAAACCCCATGGTCATCTCAATAGATGCAGAAAATCTTTTGATAAGATCCAACACTTGTTCATGATAAAAACCCTTCAGAAACTTGGGATACACGGTGTCTGCCTCACTCATGAAAAGGCCATCTATGACAAACCAACAGCCAATATTAAACTAAGTTGACAAAAACTGAAAGCTTTCACTTTAAAATCAGGAACAAGACAAGGATGTGCACTATCACCAATCCTTTTCAATATAGTTCTGGAAAAACTAGGCAGGACAATCAGACAAGAGAAAGAAATAAAAAGAAGAAAGATAGGAAATGAAGAAGTCAAATTATTATTTGCAGATGACATAATACTCTATATAGAAGACCCAAAAAATCTGTTTAAAGACTACTAGAGGTAATAAACAAATTCAGCAGTGTAGCTGGCTATAGAGTCAACGCTCAAAAATCCATAGCATTCCTGTACACAAACAAGAACCTCACCAAGAGAGAAATTATGGAAATATCGCCCTTCACAATAACATTTACAAAAATGAACTACTTAGGAAGCAACCTAACTAAAAATGTAAAATACTTATATACTGAACATTATACTACATTTAGTAAAAGGAGATTGAAAAGGATATCATAAAATGGAAAGATGTTGCATGCTCTTGGCTAGGAAGAACCAACATTGTGAAAATGTCCATACTCCCAAAACTGTTATACAGATTTAACACAATCCCATTCAAAATACCATTGACATACCTCACAGATCTACAGAAATCACACCTAAAATTCATTTGCAAATGGAAGAAAGCTAGAATAGCAAAGGCAATTCTGGGCAATAAAGGCAAGGCAGGTGATATCTCAATTCCTGACTTGAAACTGTACCCAAAGCCACAATGATAAAATCAACATGGTACTGGCAAAGAAAGAGACCTTAGGACCAACTCAACAGATTAGAAGATACAAATATAGGTACAAATATAGGTACACTCAGCCACCTGATATTTGACAAAGGGGCTAAACATGTTCACTGGATGAAGGATAGCCTCTTTAATAAATGGTGTTTTAAAGATTGGCTCTCCACATACAGAAGCCTGAAACTAGACCCATGCCTATCACCATGCACAAAACTAAAGTCTAAATGGATCGAAGACCTAAATATTAAAACAGAAACACTAAATGTACTAGAAGATAAGGTAGGTAGAAATCTTGGAGACATAGGAGTAGGCAGAGAATTCATGAACAAAACACAAACTGCATGGGAAACAATTCAGAGAATCAACACCTGGGAACTCATATTATTGAAAAGTTTCCACAATTCAAAAGAAATCGCCATCAGAGTGAAAAGAAAACCCGCAAATTGGGAAAAAATCTTCATGGAAAGTTCCTCAGACAAAGGACTTCTGTCTAGAACTTATAAAGAATTAAAAAAAATCAGAGCCTCCAAATTCAAAGAACCAATCCAAAAATGGGCATCAGAAATGAATACACAGTTCTCAGATGAAGAAATATGAATGGCAAATAAATACATGAAGAAATGCTCATCATCATTAGTCATGAGAGAATTGCAAATTAAAACCACACTGAAATTCGATCTCACTCCAGAAAGAATGGCCAGGATAGAAAACACTACCAACAAAATGTGTTGGAGAGGCTGTGGGGAAAAAGGAATTCTTCTACACTGTTGGTGAGAGTGTAGACAGGTGCAACCACTGTGGAGTGCAGTCTGGAGATTCCTCAAAAAGCTGGATTTGGAAGTCCCATTTGAAGCAGCTATTTCACTTCTGGGCATGTTCCCAGAAGAACTGAAAACATCATACCACAGTGATATATGTGCACGCATATGTATAGCAGCACAATTTGTAATAGCCAGATCCTGGAAACCACCTAAGTGCCCATCAACTGAGGAATGGATAAAAAAGTTGTGGCATTTTTATACAATGGAGTACTACTCAGCTATAAAGAACGATCACACTGAGATATTTATAAATAAATGGACATGACTTGAGACCATTCTCTTAAGTAAAATAAACCAAACTCACAAGGGTAAATACCATGTAGTCTCCCTAGTATGAGAGTTGATAAGAGTATATAACATTTTATGGTAAGCATGTGTCTCCATCTCATAGCTTTGAAGCCTTTCAATGTTTTCAATCATCAGTTGGAATGGTTTTATTCTGTTTTGTTTGACTATATTATGCATGATGATATGAACAGCTGTTTTGAAGAAAACAAAACATTATGATAGCTATTACTGATTTAAGATCATCCTTCTTAGAAATCCTACCATGCTTCTATTCTTCTACTACCATTGGTTCTATCTATCTACCACATTGTGTCTTCTTGGAATTTGAATATGTGTGATAATATAAACAAAATTCTTCTATCAAAAATGAGATATTATAGTACCTACTGATCATTTTCTGTTATTCAGTTCATAAATCCCTGTAATTCTTTCTCTCTATGCATGGCTTTATAATATTTTGTTATGTTTGATATTATTGTATTTCAATCTATGCTCAACTATAGCAGAGTAAAAGATATTGTCATAGCTACTGTTGATGTCTGGTTGTCTTAATGTAAAGTACTGTGTTGCCTATGTTGTTCTGTTCTGATATGCTCTGTATTGCCCTTTTCTGTTTTATTCTCTTTAAATAAAATTTAAAAAAGGAAAAGACACAGAATGGGAAAGAATTTTAACCAGCATCCTCTCAGACAAAGGACATATATAAAGAACATATAAAGAACTCAAAAATATCAAGCTGCCCAAATTCAAACACCCTCTCCAAAAATGGGCAGCTGAGATGGACACACAATTCTCAGACGAAAATATACAAATGGCAAACAAATACATGAAGAAATGTTCACCATCACTGGTCATTGGAGAAATGCAAATTGAAACAACATTGAGATATCATCTTACATCAGAGAGAATAGCTACCATCAAGAAGTCAACGGATAACAAATGTTGGCGAGGCTGCAGGGAAAAAGGAACACTGCTCCACTGTTGATGGGAGTGCAGACTGGTGCAATCACTATGGAAATCAGTATGGGGAATTCTCAGAAGACTAGGAGTGGAAGCTTCATTCAACCCAGCTATTCCCCTCCTGGGTATTTTCCCAGAGAAACTGAAAAGTTAATATCACAGTGATATATGTGCACCCATGTTCGTAGCATCAAAATTTGTAATAGCTAAATCTTGGAAAAAACCAAGATGCCCGTCAACTGCAGGGTGGATGACAAAAATGTGGTATTTTTATACAATGGAATATTACTCAGCTATAAAAAGGGATGATCTTGAGGCCTTCATTGGGAAATGGGGACAACTTGAGATTATCCTCATTAGTGAAATAAAAAATTCATTTGTATAAATATCACATTGTTTCGGTAGTATAAAAAGTAATAAGAATGGTGGGAGTAATGAAACCCAAAATGTTTGATTGCTACTGCACAAAAAAGAAAAAAGAAAGTGCTCTAAAGGATATATCTGCATGGGTGTTTAAGTGTGTAACATAGATGGGGATATTACTGTTATTGTTAGAATGTTGAGCAGAATGTTAACAGGCTCATTGTTTGAAAGTGTACTTTGTATGTTTTAACTTTGCAACTTGAACAACTATTTCCAATGATGACAGCATGTAACTTAACAATTGGCGATTTCTTATTGTTTTTGTTTTTGCTTTTGTTTTTGTTGTGGTAGTTTTTTTTTTCTTTCTCCTTTGGAATTCTGTATTATTGCTACCCTCTTTCTGTTTTGTTTAGTTTCTTTTTTTCTTTCTCCTTCTCTTTAAATAAAAAAAAGAAAACAGAATAAGCACAAATAAACAACATAATGCTTCATCTCAACTTTCTAGAATAAGAAGAGAAAGTTAAATCTAAAGCTCATATAAGACAAGAAATTGTAAAGATTAGAGCAGAAATCAATGCAATTGAAACTAAAAAAAGAATACAAAGAATTGATGAATCAAACAGCTGGTGTTTTGAGAGCATAAACAAAATTGACATACCTCTAGCTAACCTTATAAAGAAAAACAAAGAAAAAAACTAAATTCATGCAATAAGGACTGAAGAAAGGGAAATTACCACAGACCCAATGGAAATTCAAAAGATCATGAACACCTACTTTGAAAATATCTACTCATATAGAGAGGAAAACACAGAGGTATTGGACATATTCCTAGAAACATATGAACTACCAAATCTCAACCAAGAAGATATAGCAATTTTGAACATCCCAATATCAGCTATTGAAATTGAAAAGCTTATAAAAAATGTATCAATAAAGAAAAGCCCATGTCCTGATGGATTCACAGATGAATTCTATAAGAAATTTAGAGAAGACTTGATCTTAATACTCCTTAAACTCTTCAATGAAATTGAAAAGACAGCAATCCTTCTTAATTTATTCCTGGAGGCAAGTCTTACTCTGATACCAAAACCAGAAGGAGACCCAACAAAAAGGAGAACTATAGGCAAATTTCACTAATGAACATGGACACAAAGATTCGCAATAAAGTACTAGCAAATAGAATGAAGCAAATCGTCAAGAAAATTATACATCATGACCAAGTGCGATTCATTCCAGGAATGCAGGGATGGTTTAACACATGCAAATCAATAAATGTAATACACCACATCAACAGAGCCAAAAACAAAAACCACATGGTCATCTCAATAGATGCAAATAAGCTTTCGATAAAGTCCACCACATGTTCATGATAAAAACTCTTCAGAAACTGGGAATACATGGTGTCGGCCTTAATCTTGTAAAGACCATCTATGACAAACCAACAGCAAATATTACACTAAATTGAAAAAAAACTGAAAGGTTTCACTTTAAAATCAGGAACAAGACAAGGATGTCCACTATCACCACTCCTATTCAATATAGTTCTGGAAACACTAGCCAGGGCAATCAGACAAGAGAAAGAAATAAAAGGAAGAAAGATAGGAAAGGAAGAAGTTAAAATATCATTATTTGCAGATGACATGATACTCTATATAGAAGACCCAAAAAACTCCATTCAAAAACTACTAGAGGTAATAAACAAATTCAGCAGTGTAGCTGGCTACAGAGTCAATGCTCAAAAATCCATAGCATTCCTGTACACAAACAAGAACCTCACCAAGAGAGAAATTATGGAAATATCGCCCTTCACAATAACATTTTAGAAAATGAACTACTTAGGAAGCAACCTAACTAAAAATGTAAAATACTTATATACTGAACATTATACTATGTTTAATAAAAGGAGATTGAAAAGGATATCAGAAAATGGAAAGATGTTCCATGCTCTTGCCTAGGAAGAACCAACATTGTGAAAATGTCCATACTCCCAAAACTGTTATACAGATTTAACACAATCCCAATCAAAATACCATTGACATACCTCACAGATCTAGAGAAATCACTCCTAAAATTCATTTGCAAATGGAAGAAAGCTAGAATAGCAAAGGCAATTCTGGGCAATAAAGGCAAGGCAGGTGATATCTCAATTCCTGACTTGAAACTGTACCCAAAGCCACAATGATAAAATCAACATGGTACTGGCAAAGAAAGTGACCTGAGGACCAACTCAACAGATTAGAAGATACAAATATAGGTACAAAGACACTCAGCCACCTGATATTTGACAAAGGGGCTAAACATGTTCACTGGATGAAGGATAGCCTCTTTAATAAATGGTGTTGGAAAAATTGGCTCTCCACATACAGAAGCCTGAAAGTAGACCCATGCCTATCACCATGCACAAAACTAAAGTCTAAATGGATCAAAGACCTAAATATTAAAACAGAAACACTAAATCTACTAGAACATAAGGTAGGTAGAAATCTTGGAGACATAGGAGTAGGCAGAGAATTCATGAACAAAACACAAACTGCATGGGAATCAATTCAGAGAATCAACACCTGGGAACTCATATTATTGAAAAGTTTCCACACTTCAAAAGAAATCACCATCAGAATGAAAAGAAAACCCAGAAATTGGGAAAAAATCCTCTTGGACAGTTCCTCAGACAAAGGACTTCTGTCTAGTACTTATAAAGAATTAAAAAAAATCAGAGCCTCGAAATTCAAAGAACCAATCCAAAAATGGGCATCAGAAATGAATACACAGTTCTCAGATGAAGATATACAAATGCCATCAAATATATGAAGAAATGTTCACCATCACTGGTCATTTGAGAAATTCAAATTCAAACAACATTGAGATTTCATCTTACAACAGAGAGAATAGCTGCCATCAAGAAGTCAACTGATAACAAATTTTGGCGAGGCTGTGGGGGAAAAGGAACATGCCTTCACTTTTGGTGGGAGTGCAGACTGGTGCAACCACTATGGAAATCAAAATGGAGTATTCTTAGAAGACTAGCAGTGGAAGCTCCATTCAAATCAGCTATTCCCCTCCTGGTTATTTTGCCAGAAGTTCTGAAATGTTCATATCACAGTGATATATGTGCACCTATGTTTATAGCAGCCCAATTTGTGATAACTAAATCTTGGAAACAACCAAGATGCCCATCACCTGCTGAGTAGATGAAAAAGATGTGGTATTTTTACACAATGCAATACTACTAAACTATAAAATATATGACCATGAGGCCTTCATAGGGCAATGGAGTCAACTTGAGACCATCCTCATTAGTGAAATAAATAAGAATCCTATTTATAAATACCACATTGTTTCTCTAGTGTAAAAAGGAATAAATGTAGGAGTAATAAAACACAAAATGTGTAACTGCTACACAGTAAAAAGAGAGGAAAAGAAAGTACTCTAAAGGATATAATTACTCATATGTTTAAGTGTATAAAATAGATGACTATACTACTATTTTTGTTAGAATGTTGAGCAGAACTGTTAACAGCCTCATTGTTTGAATGTTTACTTTGCATGCTCTAATTTTGTAACTTGAACAACTATTTCCAATGATGAGAGTATGTAATGTATCAAGTGGTGATTTCTTACTTTTGGGGTTTTTTTGTTATTGTTGTTTTGGGGTTTTTTTTTCTGTTTGTTTGTTTTTGGCTTTTTTATTTTTTTCTGTATTGTTGCTACCATTTTTCTGTTTTGTATGGTTGTTTTTTTCTCTTTAAATAAAATTTCTAAAAAATAAAAAAATGAAAAGCAAACAAAATTTTTATACAGATTCAATGCAATCACAATCAAAATATTACTAGTATACCTCATATACCTAGAGATATCACTCCTAAAATTCATCTGGAACCAGAAGAAACCTAGAATACCAAAGGCAATTCTAAGCAGCAAAGACAAGGCAGGAGGCATCACAATACCTGACTTGAAGTTATACTACAAAGATACGGTGATAATATCAACATGGTACTGGAATAAAAACACACTTGAAGATCAATAGAATCGATTAGAAAATAAAACTACAACTACAAACATATTCAGCCACCTTATCTTTGATAAAGGGGCCAAACATGTTCACTGGATGAACTAGAGTATCTTTAATAAATGGTGCTGGAAAAAATTGTCCCTCCTTATACTGAAAACTAAAACTAGACCCATGCCTATCACAATGTACTAAAGTCTAAATGGATCAAAGATCTAAATCTTAAAACAGAAACACTAAATCTGTTGGAAGACAAAGTAGGTAAAAATCTTGAAGACATAGGGCTAGGTAGTGAATTCATGAACAAGAATCAAACCACACAGGAAATACTTCCCAGAATCAATAACTGGTACCACATCTTATTAAACAGTTCCTGCATGTGGAAAGAAATCTCCAGCATAGTGAAAATAAAACCCACAAATTTGGAAAATATCTTAGTGAACTGTTCCTCAGACAAAAGATTTTTGTCTAGAACTTATAAAGAATTAAAAAAAAGTCAGACTCCTGAAATTCAAAGACCCAATCCAAAAATGGGCATCCAAGATGAAAACACAGTTCTCAGATGAAAAAATCCAAATGGCAAATAAATACATGAAAAAAATGTTCATCATCACTAGTCATTAGGGAAATGCAAATTAAAACCACACTGAAATTCCATTTCACCCCAGAAAGAATGGCCAGGATAACAAAAATGATCAACAACAAATCCTGGAGAGGCTGCGGGGAAAAAGGAATTCTTCTGCACTGTTGGTGGAAGTGTAGATAGTTGCAACTACTGTGAAGCTCAGCCTGGAGATTTCTTAAAAATCTGGGATAGGAAGTCGCATTTGACCCAGCTATTCCACTTGTAGGCATACTTCCAGAAGAACTGAAAACATCATACCACAGTGATATATGTGCACCCATGTTTATAGCAGCACAATTTGTAACAGCCAGATCTTGGAAACAACGTAAGTGCCCATCAACTGAGGAATGGATAAAAAAGATGTGGTGTTTTTATACAATGGAATACTACTCATCTATAAAGAATGGTCACTTTGCATATTTATAAACAAATGGATGCAAGTTGAGACCATATTCATTAGTGAAATAAATCCAAATCACATGTATAAATACTGTATAATCTCCCTAGTGTAAAAATGGTAAGAGTATATAAGATGTTATGGTACTCATGGCTCCCCATGGTTTGGAGATTTTAAATTACCTTGAAGACTTATAAAGTTTTCATTCGTTGGTTGGAATAGTTTTATTCTGTTTTGTTGGATTTTATTATGTGTGATGATACAAACAGCTACTTTGAAGAAAACAAGACATCATGGCAGCCATTGCTGATTTAATATCATCTTGCTTTGAAGTCCTACCATACTTTTGTTCTTCTACTTCCATTGATTCTATCATGTTGTGTCTTATTGGATTTTAATATATGAGATAGTATCAACCAATTTTTATGGAAAATGAGATATTATTGTAGCCACGGTTCAATTTATTTTATTTGGTTTTGAGCGTCCTGTAATACTTTCATCCTCTTGATTGGTTTTATACTATTTTGTTATGTTTGATATTATTATGTGTGAAGGTATGCTCAACTATTTCAAAGAAAAGAGACATTATGGTAGCTACTCTTAATATCTGGTTGTGTTGTTGAGAAGTGCTGTGTTGCTTACATTGTTCTGTTCTGAACTGCTTTGCTCTGTCCTATTTTGTTTCTTTCTGTTTAACATAAAATTTTTTTAAAAAAGAAAGGCCCAACAACAACTCTAAGCCTAAAGCAGCCAGAAGAGGAGGGACTCTCATCACTAACATTCCTTAAAGATCAATGCTTCAGGGGAAAAATGGGGTGGTATAAAACACTGGTAACTGGAGAAATGAATAATCATAATTTTAAAACAGCATTTCAAGAAAAACCTCGGGCTATAGACACAAAAATGACTGAAATGTCCAATGCCTGTTCCATTCTGCAAACATCTTAAAGATATAAAGGCACAATATTCCTGAAAATTGGGGCACATGCTTTTTACCAATAGCCTAGACAAGCTTTGAACTCAATGCCATCTTCCCGTCTCAACCTTCTGGGAATACAAGCATGCTCCACTACTCCTGGCTCTATCTTCATATAATTTGGTCTTATTTTGATTTTTTGTTGTTTTTGAGACTTCTCTGGGGTCCAAGTCCTGTTCAGGAGAATGAAGACAAATACATCTGTGTTACAGTAAGGATGGAATGGTGGATATGCAGGCTGCTAAAGTGGAGAGTCTAGAGGTATCCAGTAAAATAAGATGCAGACTCTGAGTTCTGCAGTTCCTTTATTGTGTTGTACTCTCACCATTTCCTTGGAAGAAAAATTCCATGTATTGTTTCAGCGTTTCTGGTTTCTTGGCAAACACATTGTTCTCCAGAATAAATTACCAAACACTAGAACATCTCTGGAATACCTAATGTCATAAATCATCTTAAAAATGAGGAAGTGAAAAATCAAGACAGTCCTTTCCCACACGATTTGATCTTTACCCAGAAAATTTGTGCAAATCATCATTTAAATATAATGGATTATATTAATGAATTTGTGACATTCAATAATCAAATATACATTTTTAAATTTTGTGAGCTAGTTAATATGAGGGAATTGTAATAAATGAGGTAGATTTCATGTGAATTTCTCCTGAGATGTCTGTCTACTCGTTCTAGGAATCTACTGGGAGATATTAAACAATAAGCATTGTGAGAAATCAGTACTTTACAAAAAACATAACTAACAGGAAAATCAATTTTAAAATTCTGCGATATTCCTAGACACAGAAGAATGTAGTTTACACATATTGAAGCCAGAAATCAGTCTCAAAGATTTTACAGTTAGTAAAGAAGATGCACAGATCAATTCATAGAGGTTAAGCTCAATTATATAAATTTCAAGAACAAACAAAATGATCCATAGTTTTAAGCAAGGAGTGTGATTACCTCTGTGGTCATTCATTGACTGGAAGGGGCTTGGGAGATACTTCTAGGGGCCAGAAATGTTCTCAATATTGTCTGTATGATACTTTTCTGACTGTGTAGTTTCACAAATATTCATGAGACTAGTAAATATTCATGAGACTAGAATGTGTTTACACTCACACCCTCCACATCAAATAAAAAAAGATAACTTGGTATGTAACATAGGTTCATTTATCTTTGGGTCATTATTGCATGATTTTGGCCCCATCTCTCTTTAACCTTTAATTTTCCAATCTCAGATTTGTCAAATCTGAAAGAGTCCCATGCCAATAGTGTGTTGGAACAACATCGCGACCTTCACTAAAGAGGTCATTATATATTTTCAAGGCATTATTTATAGGTTTTTCAATGTAGTTTAACCAAAAATTTTAAAATTTTGAAACACATTACAATCTTTTCAAGACAATATTTCTAAAAATGAGGCATGAGATGCTAGTTTCCTTGCTCTTGGTTAGGAAGAATCAACTTTTGAAAATGACCAAAACTGTTACAGGGGTTTAATGCAATCCTGATCAAAATACCAAAGGGAATCCTGGGCAACAAAAGCAAGGCAGGAGGCATCCCAATCTCTGGTGTGAAATTAAAGTACAAAGCTACAATAATAAGATCAGCATGATACTGGCAACAAAAGACATGGGGATCAATGGAATAGATTTATGATAACATCAAGGTAAGGAGCACAGGTATCAGTATCCATATAACATGTCAAAATTTTCAAAAGTCCTCCCATGGAAACAGCTTTGGAGGATATCCTGCCATTTTCTCCTGGTATATTTTATCAAATGCCTCAGCTTGGGCTACAGTGAAGTGATTCTTCCAGTCCCCTATAGTGCCTGGAAAACACAGCATAGAGACTTAGATAACATAAGTGTGAGGCGAACTTGATAACCACTACACTATGGAAACCACCTTAGATAAGATAAGTGATAAGGCCTAAGACATCAACACTTATTATTGATCAACTACAAAGCACCTGATACAGACAAAGTAGCTGGCATAGCTGAAGGACCACTTGAGAACTAATAGCCTTTCTATGCCTGAGTGCCTACCATTCACAATTTTGCCTGCATGGAAACAATTTCCTTCTTCCTGCCTTCTCCCTATAGAGCCTGTATGTACAGTCTGTTCACTGCAACTCTGACTCAACTTTTTCAATCATTTAGAATCTGTTTCTTCTCACCAAGTCTCTTTTTACTGGATAGCACCTAATCAATATCATTTGCCATCTGAGTTAATGTAATAAACTGGAATGACCAGTTATTGTCTGTAGGCATGTGAACTTCTGAATGTCCACAATAAGAATAATACAATCAAGTTTTGAGCAAAGCTCATTAGATTTTGTGCTCCTAATTAAAATGTTTAGCTCTATAATACTAAGAGATTCAATATATTAACCAGTTATGTTATAACCATTACCACATATTAATGTAATTAAAATCAAATTAGTAATGGATATGTTTTATCTCCATTCCCTCAAATGTACTACAAACAGTTCCTACTTTGTGCCTGATACTACCTTCCAAAGTAAAAAAAGGGCACAAATAGCAATAATTAAACAAAAACTATCTATTAAAATGTCTTGAAAGTATTCCCTAAACCTAGTTTAAAAGCTTGGATATAAGCCTTGGTGCTATTAAGAAGTGGTGAAATTTTAGATGTGGGACCTTTTTGAATGTGGTGAGGTCCTGAGAATGTGACCTTGAAGGAAAATGTGGGAGAATGGAAGAGAATTAATGCTTAGTTGGTCTCCACTCTGAGCACAAAGGAGAAAACCTCAGACATCTTAAATCTTAACATTCTGTTCTAGCCAAGAAGAATGCCTTACATATCTTCTGTCATATTCATAAAACAGAGCAATTTTACTTACCTTTTCTCATAATTGATACATCCTCAGTAATACCAGTAATACCAAAAGTACGTAAATTGGTACAATTGTATATCTTGTTTTCTTTCATGAATTGAAAGGAGCTATACTGGAGGACTAAATCTATTTCTTCAGGTTTTAACTTCTTTCCTAAAAATTGACAGATCTTCTCTACAGTGTTTCTTGTGTCCTAAAATAAAGAAAAATGCAGAGCAAGAGTTGATAAGGAATGAGAGAAGGGATGAGAGAAGAAAGGAGGTATCAGAGCTTGAGAAGGAGAACCATAGAGAGTCAAGATGCATCTCAGGCAAGAAAATTTGAGATGGATCAAGAGGAGAAAGGAAGTGAGACAGGCAAAATGAGACAGTTTGAAGTGTGTGCATCATGCAAAGATGAGTAGGATTTCCCAGTGTGATTGAGTAGAGCACACCACAGAAACTGTGCCTGAGACTTTCATTGCTACTCTTAGGAACACATGCAGACAACAGTAAGTCTAAGCTTGGAGAGACACTCAAGAACTTGGGAAAAATTTGTGCCTACAACAAAATAATTAATTTTTCAAATAATGTTTGAATAACACAAAGCATTATAAGATCTTGTAATACATGAGATAAATAACTGGCATTTACTGGTAAAAATCTAAAAGCTTTCACTCTAAAATCAGGAACAACATAAGGTTATCCACTACCACCACTCTTATTCTAAATAGTTTTGGTTACATTGGCCACAGCATTTATGAAATAGAGAATAATAAAAAAAGATAGTAAAAAAAGCTGTTAAATTACCATTATTCACAGGTGACATGATACTGTACAGAAAGGACCCCAGAAACTACAACAGATTCTAGTCCCAATACACAAATTCAGCAACATAGTTGGGCATAAAATCAGTACTCAAAATCAATAACTTTCCTGTACACAAGCAGCAAACTCACTGAGAGAGAAATTCACGAAAGCACAGCCTTAATGATAACATCAAATAAATGAAATATTTAGGAATCAACCTAATGAAGAATGTAAAATACCTCTGCATTGAAAAACTACAGTAATCTGAAAAAGAAGATTATTGAGAATATTAGAAAATGGAGAGATATTCCTTGCTCACAGATAGGAATAACCAACATTGTGAAAATGGCCATACTCCCAAAACTGATATACAGTTTTCATGCAATCTCAATCAAAATACCATTACCACATCTCAAAGATCTAGAGAAAACATTCCTAAAATTCATGTGAAACCATAAGAGAACTAGAATAGCAAAGGCAATCCTGGGCAACAAAGACAAGGCAAGAGACATCACAATCTCAGACTTGAAATTATACAATAAAGCTGCTATAATAAAATCTGTATGGAAGAAGCCAAATAGCCATCCTTTCTAGTAATCAGGACAAGTCATGTGGGACCCAAGAAGAGAGAAGTCACTGCCTCCCAAGTATTGGTCATGCTAGGACTCTGAGGAGCCCACCAAGAAGCCAAATAGCCAGACTTTCTAGTAAGCCATGCAAGCCATGTGGGGCCCAGGAAGAGATAATTCAGATAGCACCTCCCATGAGTTTACCAGCTTGTGGACTAATAACAGAATTTCCCCAACCCAACCCATAAGGAATGAGATGATTTGGAGCACAAGCTGAGTTGATAGCAACTGAGGTGCAAAAAGCAACTAAATGATTAAATTGTTTGGTTGATTTTGCAGATCTGGCACCAGTGGACTGAGAGTCTGTTACAATGACATTATGCAATATAGCAAATATAGTGGATTTCCTAGTATCTTATTTTTGAGGTCAAGTATTGTTCTCACTGTCTTGTTTTGTTCTTATTAACTACTTTGCTCTATGCAATCTTTTCTTTTGATTGGATTTTTTTAATTGATTTTGCTATATCCAGTGGAATAGAAAACTATTGTGAACACAACATGATATACTATGTGGTCATTGTTGTTTTCTTATTTTCCTGCTTGTGTATAAATTTTACTGCTTTGTTCAATTTGCTTTATTTTGTTTCATTTGTTGGGTTTTATGATCTTTAAAATAAAAATAAATAAATAAAATCATGACAGAACAGGCAAAAGCTGGCCTCAGGATCAATGGAACAGAAGAGATGACACCGACACAACTTCAGGCACACTCTGTCACCTTATCTTTGTAAAAAGTACCAAGCGTGTCCATTGCAAGAAAGCATCTTTAATAAGTAGTATTTGGAAAGCTCACTTTCTACATGTCAAAGACTTAACTAGATGCATTCCTACCAACATACAGTCAACTAAATTCAAAATGGTTCAAAGATCTAAATATTAAAATGGAAACACTAAAATTACTGGAGGACAAAGCAGGGAGAAATCTTGAGGATATATGGGTAGTGGTATGTTCATGACCCAAAACCAAAATGCACAGGAAGTACTTCAACTGGGATCTAGTATTATTAAAAATTTTTCACACCAAAATAAACCATCAACAGAGTGAAAAGAAAATCCACGATTGGACAAAGACTTTTTTCTGTCACTCAGACAAAAGACTTCTATCTAGAATGTATAAAGAATTGAAAAAAACCAAGCCCCCCAAATTCAAACATGTAATCCAAAAATAGGCACTTGAAAGGAATACACAGTTCTCATATGAAGAAATACAAAAAACAAATAAACATATGAAAAAAACGTTCAACATCATTGCTCATGTGATAAAAGTAAATTGAAATAACACCGAGATATCATCTAGCTTCAGAAAGAATAGCTAACACCAAGAAATTATCCATTATCAAATGTTGGCAGTACTGTGGGGAAACAAGAACACTTTTCCACTCTTTGTGGGAGGATAAACTGATACAATGACTGTGGAAACCATTATGGAGTTTACTCAAAAATTAAGACTACAGCTTCCATTTGATCCAGCTATTCCCCTTCTGGGTATTTTCAGAGACGAATTGAAAACATCATGCCACAGGGATATATGTGCACCCATGTTTATAACATCACAATTTGTAATAGCCAGATCTTGGGAAAAATCAAATGTCCATCAATCATGGAGTGGATTTGGAAAGCTGTGGTATATTTGAGAGTTTTTTTCTATTTATTTCTCTTTATTCATACTAGGGATCAAACTCACAACCTCACACTTGCCAGACATGCCTTTATGCTACTTTGCTAAACCTGCAGACCTGCTAAGCTGTGGTACTTTTATACAATGGACACAACCCAGCAATAAAAAATGATAAACTTTAGGCTTTTCTAGGTAAATGGATGCAACTAGAAGCCATACTCATAAGTGAAATAAATCACAGTTGCATGTGTGAGACACCAAATTGTCTCACTTGTGTAAATAAAATAGAGAATAAATAAGATCAAAAATATACCACAGATATAGAAAAAGAGAAAGAAACTGCTCAAAGTGAAATTTTTTGTTCGATCAATCTTGCATGATTGTATCTGGTTGCCTGAGGAATTACTTTGATGATAACAATATGTAATATAACAATCATTGTTAAATTGCTGTCATCTTGTTTTGAAATCCTATATTAACATTGTATTTGTTGTTGTAATCATGTCTGTTATTTTCCTTTTGTTGTTATTTTTAAAATTTTTTCCTTCTTGATTTTTCAGGTTTTTTTCTCTTTGAAATAAAAAAAGTGTCTACATTGTTTTCTTTCTCAACTGTCTAGTCACTCAGTTTTGTTTTCTCTTATATTCTTTTATTATGTTTAAATTTACTGGTACATGTAGATATACATAATGAACAAATCAATTAGTGGAAATTTATACCTCTATCTGATATTTCTGGATTCTTCTTCCCCCACCAAACCTCTCCTCCTTTGAACCCTTATTCCCCTATTTATTTACAAGAAGTTTGCTTCCATTTTCTTCCTTCTTTTCTTTTTTCCCATTCTCTTTCTTCCTTTCCTCCAACATCCATTTTTACACTTCCCATTTGAATATTTTCTTTCACCAGGTACACAGCTCAGTGCACAGCCTCTGCCTGGCAAGTGTAAGGTCCAGAGTTCAACTCCCAGTACCAAAAAGTCATATAACGAGCATTTCCTATCTATTTGCCAGTACCTCTTACATATTTTTGTCCTAATTTATCCTTTCAGTTTCTCCCACTGGAGAAACAATATGGTATTTCAACATTTGTGTCTGATTTATGTCATTTAAGATTTTGGACTCTTTTTTTCCTTTCCTGACCCTCTAGCTATTTTTCTTTCTTTTGAATAGTTTCATAATGTGTCAAAATGTCTTTTATAAAATTTGCTCTTTATTTAAAGTTTGGTATCTCATACCAAAGAATTGATGTAATATTTACATGTGAGTACAATTTATTGCACTTAAGAGTATGTTTTCAAGGTACACAATTTTTAACCTGGAAATATCTCAAGTTTATCCTTTTATATGGCTGAGAGATACTTCACCATATATTTTTTAAAGTCCACATCTTTATACATTCTTTGGTTGATGGGAATTCTGGTAATTTCTACGATATAGCTATTACAAACTAAGCTGCTATAAACTTGGGTGTGCATATGTTGATATGGTATGATATTTTTAATTATTCCAGGAAGTATCTCAGTAGGGGATGGCTGGATCAGATGAGATCTCTTATTCTAGCATTTGAGCAACATCTACACCACCTTCCACAGCAGCGGGAACAGTCTACACTCCCACCAAGGGTAATTTTGCAGAAGGGTAATTTTGCCCCACAGTCACACCAACATTTGTGATTGGTTGATTCTTCATAATAACCATTTTTTTTCTGGGGTGGTATACAATCTCACTGTTTTCTTAATATGCATCTCTAAATGCCCAGTGATGTTGAGTATTTTTCTCTTTATTTGCCTTTTATTTTTCTTCCTCTGAGAAGTGTATATTTATATCAGATATCCCTTATTGTATGGGGTTTTTAATTAGGGAGTTTGATTTTTTCAATTTTTTGTATTTTCTAGATAAGAATACTTTGTCTAAGGGACAATCAGCTAAGATTTTTTTCCCACTCTCTTGTTTTTCTAACTTTGTTGGTAATTTCTCCTGCTGTCCAAAAGCTTTTTAACAAGATGAGATATGAGTTGTTGATTCATTGTAGTATTTCCCATGAATCTGGGTTTGGTTCATAAAATCTCTGCCTATACATACAATATTCAAGATTTCTACCTATTCTGTCCTCTGGCAGATTTAGTATTACTGATTTAATATTTAGAACTTTGATCTGTTTTTATTTTAGTTTAGTGTATAGTGATAGACCTGTATCTAGTTTTATTCTCTAATATGTGGAAAGTCAGTTTTTCCAGTGGTATTTATTAAAGATACCATTTTTATTCTAGTGAATGTGCTTGGCCCCTCTGTCCACAATGAGGTGCCTGATTTGTGTTTGTTGGAGTTTTTGCATTTTGTAATTTGTTTCATTGATCCTCAGTTCTGATTTTTCTTGTATTTTAGATTGGTTTGGTTTGGTTTGTTTCTGTTTGACTTTTGTTTGTTTGTTTTCTTTTTTGCCGGTAACATACTGTTTTTATCAGTGCAGTTTTATAGTATAATTTCAAATCAGGGATGTGGATGCCTCTTGCCTTTTCTTGTTTCCTAGGATTTCTTTTGCTCTTTTAGGTCTTTTCTAGTTCCAAATACATTTCTGGAAATGTTTTCTATACCTCTGTGCAGTATGCTGATGGTATTTTGATAGGAATTGCATTAAATCTATAGAAACTTTTGGGAATATGACTATGTTGGTTCATCCTATCCCTGAGCAAGTGATACTTTGCTATTTTCTTCTTTTATTATTTGAAAAAGAAAAAATATAGAAGTAAAAGTAAAACAGTTTCAATACAGGACAGTAGGATAACAAGGATAATTAATACATTATATCCTATTATCTGCATAGTACTTACTTAGAGTACAACATATGGGCCTGATATATTGTCCAAACAATATTAACATAAATTTGTCTTTAAACTAATGGAAAGTAGCTCTACAACTATTTTATCTAGTGTGTATTTATTCCTTTAACCTTCCTTAGTTTTTCCTTTCCCCAACATATTCTTTTTTTAAAGAGATTTACATTTTCTTTGTTTGTTTGTTTGTTTTTTCTTTTCAACAATTTCTTCCTAGCTCACAATATTTATTGGATGCTTTGGATCTTATTTACTCATTCAGTTGCTCACAATAGTAAGCAATATGTTTATATACGTGGGTCTGATTTTTTTTTGCTTATGAGTATGATCTCAAATTGCATCCATGTACCTATCAAAGTCTCAACTTTATCATTCTCTGTGACTTAGTAGTACTCCACTATATTAAAAAATCTTTTTTATCCATTTCTCTCTTAATTGTTCCTTGGGTTGTTTCCAAGATTTAGTAGTTACAAATTGTGTTACCAAAAACATGGGTGCAAATCTATGTGTTTTAATTCATCTGCAAAAATACTCAGAAGAGGAATAGCTGGGTAAAATGAGACCTCTAATCCTAGTTTGGGAGAATCTCCACACTGACTTCCACAGTGGTTGCACCATTGTACACTGCCCCCAACAGGGGAGAAGGTTTTCATTTCCCCACACCCTGCTAGCATTTGTTATTGGTTAATTTCTTGATGTTAGCGATTCTTTCTGAAGTGAGGTGATATCTCATTGTTGGTTTACATTGCATTTCTCGAATGACCAATGATGTTGAGTATTTTCTAATGTATTAATTGGCCATTTTTATTTCTTCATTCAATAAGTGTACACTTATCTCAGATGCCCATTTTTGCACTGGGTCTTTGACTGTGGGGAGACTGATTTTTTTCAATTTTTTATCAGATCTAGATGAAAGTCTTTTTTCAGAAGGACTACTGGTTACAACGTTTTCTGCTCTATGAGTTGTCTTGTCACTCTATTGCTGATTCCTTTTGTTGTGCAACAGCTTTTTAATTAGATAATTTGTTGATACTTTGTAGTATTTCCAGTGTGATCTGGGTTTTATTCATAAAGTGTCTGCCTATCCATGTGTCTTCAGGACTTGTACCTGTTTTGTCTTCCAAAACTTAAGTATTTCTGTCTAAATACTTAGATCATTAATCCATTTTAACTTTAGTTTGGCACAATGGATAGACATGGGTCTACTTTTGGTCTTTCATGTCTGGAAAGCTAGTTTTTTACAATATCATTTTTAGAAGTACTATCGTTCTTCCTCTGAAAATGTTTCTTTTCTTTTTCAAGCATAAGGTGGTGGAGTATGTTTGGATTTCCGTCTGCATCTTCTGTTCTTTTCCACTGATCCTTAAGTCTAATTTTTGCCACTACCATATTGATTTAATCTCAGTGGTCTTGGAATATAATTTTAGGTAAAAATTGGTGATATTCCCTGACGTGTCTTTGTTTCTCACCATTGGTTTTCATTTTCTACATGTTCTCTGGTTCTAAATAGATGTTAAGAATGTTTTCTCTACTTCTGTGATGTTCTATTAATGATATTTTGATTGGAATTGCATTAAATATGTGAAACACTTTTGGCAGTGTAGCTATTTCACTATGATCTGTCTTCCTATCCATGAGCAAGGAATATCTTTCCATTTTTGGGTATTCACTTTGAGCTTCTTTTCAGAGTACTATAGTTTTTAATGTGTAGATCTTTTATTTTCTTTGTTAGATTTATTCATAAGTATTTATTTGTGTTTTATCAGGGGAATGGGCACTATTATGAGGAGTATTGCTTCCCTAATTTTTCTCTCAGGGTGTCTCATGGTCTCTCTAGGGTCTTAGTTGTTGATGCACAGAAATTCTTTTGATTTTTCAATATTGACTTTGCATCTAGCTACACTCCCAAATTCAGTTATTAACTCTATCAGTCTTCAGGTGAATTTTTTAAGGCCTCTTTGTAGACTATCATGCCATCTGCAAATAATAATTTAACTTCTTCCTTTTGTTATCATTACTTTTATTTCTCTTCTGTTTAATCACTCTGCCCAGTGTTTTGAGGACAATAATAAATAGGAGTGGTGACAGTGGACATCCTTGTCTTGTTCTTGATTTTAAAGTGAAAGCTTTAATATTTGTTCATTTTGTAATGCTGTCTGTTTACTTGTCATAGATGGCTTTTATTGGATCGAGGTAATGACCATCTATTCCTATTTTCTGCATATTTTTTAACGATGAATGAGTATTGCACTTTACCAAAATCATTTTATGCATGTATTGAGATGATCGTGTGATTTTTGTCTGACTCCATTGCAATGGTATATTACGATTGTTGATTTGTGTATGTTGAGGCATCCCTACATTTCTAGAATAAATCAATGTCGAGATGTATAGCCTTCTTCATGACTTGCTGCATTCTGTTTATCAGTATATAATTGAGGAATTTTGCACCTGTGCTCATTAGGAAGATTGGCCTGCAGTTATCTTTTTTGGTTGGGTCTCTCACTACTTTTGGTATTAAGGAAATACTTGCTTCCGGGAATGAGCTACAAAAATTGTTTCACTTCAGTTTCACTGAAGAGATTCCAGATTGTTGGTATTAAGTTTTCCTTAAATTTCATGTATAATTTAACTGTCAATCCATCAGAACTTGGAATTTTCTCTGTTGTTATACCTTATTTGTTTGCACTGGGAACTGTGAAATTCCTTTCTATTATATCGTGTGAAATATAGAGGACTGGAAACAACTAGATCCAAAACTCCCACTGAGTCAGGGCCATTTGTGGACTGGAGGGAGAGACAATAATGGCCACACCAGCAAACAAGGGCAGTTTGGGCACTAGCCCATGCATGGGCCTGCAGCAGTCTGGCAACAGCAAGACCCAGCCTCTTCTAGCAAACAAGCTGGCAAACACAAAATACCAACTCTCCAGTCCACCATCTGTCACCGGCCAACTTCCCTAGAGAAAAACAGGCTGTAATGATAGCTGTCAATGTAAAGTGCAACTTGATACCTATGTTGCATTTGTGTTTCAATAACATTGCCAGTCTAGGGCCAGTGGTCTCATAATAGCTTCAGAGGATATTGAAAAGCAGGGTGACATCTAGCGGGGATCTCCTTCTGAAGGTTGTAGCCATTGTTGATTCCATATGGTCTTGTCTTGAGGGCCTGTATTGTGTCCATTGTTTTTTGGGGTTGGGTTTTATTCTTTTTTGTTTTGCTCATGTTAAATGCAATGACAGGAGAAGCTATTTCAAGGATAACAAGATATATCATGGTAGCAATTTTGGATTTACTATTGACTTGTTTTAAAATCCTTTATTGCATTCATTGTTTTGTTTTTATTGTTTCTATTCTATTCTGTTTTGCTTGATTTTTAATATGTCTGAAGTAATATGCAGCTATTTTGATGACATCAAAAGTAATTATGGTAACAGTTATTGATTTCATGTTTTGAAGTCCTATATATTTTAGAATGGTTTCTTTGATTGGTTTTATTCTGTTGTAACATCTTTAATAAAATAAAATAAATTTTAAATGGACAGAAATATACAATTATTTTCCTATCAACAACAGTTATGCTTCTATGCTACAGAATGAGACAAGTTATCCTAATATCCAACATCCTCAGTGCCCACCTTCAACAGTACAGAACCATCTCATGTACTTCCCTGTCCTCTAGTACTTCAGCACTCAGAGTGTGCACATAAACTGACTTCACATCTTCACTTCTTTTTTGTAAGTGACATGGAAATTGGAGACAGCAGGACACATCTCTGGAACTCACCTGGTTATCAGCAGCATCACAAGCCTTTCCCCCCCGAAATTTGCCCACTACCCATAAGCATCACACTCAGCCTCAGAATGCTGAAAAATCCTCTTACATATTTTGAGGTGAAACAAAGTAGAAAATCTGAGGAAATCATGAACCAGAATTAGAGAGAACCACAATTATAGTAATAAAGACAAGAGCATTAATCTCATGCATAGTGAATTTTCATGAATAGTGAACTTTGACAGGAAAGGTAGAAAACAAGCTCCTTAGAGAAACAGTGCATTCAGTGAGGAGATATGTTCTGACTGCCAAATGAAGGTTACCTTGATCAGTTCTTCATAACTCAGCACAAGGACATTTTCTTTCTCTCTCATGGACAACCAACCACGAACATGCTCAAACCATGATCCATACAGCACTGCAAAAGGTATGATATATTACAAACTGTAGAAAACAGCAATCCTGTGTATACATTCCACTCTTCCCCCTCCCCGTCACTACATTCAGGTACAATATGCAATTAATCTTGTATATATATTCAGGATATACCATGATTTTGATATATACATGTAAAATATAGTGACATTAAACAACATAGACATCAGACACTTGCTCTTCTAACCGGAAGTGGAAAGAAGGTTCAGTAAGTAAACTGTAAGGTGTGTGTCTCATTGTTTCACTCAGCAGTATGCTCTTCATCCACATCGATTTTTCTACAAAAAACTTTAACCTGTTATATGGTAGAGAAGTACTTCATCTTCTATAGATACAATGCTTTTTATTCATTGATTTGTTTATGGACATAGAGATTGCTTCAAGATTTAGTTATTTTAAATTGTGCTGCTATAAGTAAGGGTATGCATGTATCACTGATAATTTTAAAGCTTTCTGTGATATGCATAGAAGGAAGTGTCTTGGCCACATAGAATTTCTGTTTTTACTTTATTTATTCATTCATTTATATTAGTACACCTTTGCAGAACACGCAGCTTAAAATTATCTTGGTGAATGGGTACATGTACATAATTCAACTTATATTTTTACTCCCCTTTCCTCCCCACCTCCTTCCTACTCTATTTCCACTTTCCCCATATTCATTCTTTTTTATATTATTAACTTTAGCTCATGTGACAGCGTGTAATGTTTTAATTTCTTGGGCTAATTTGGTTCCTGCACATGGCACGTTTTTATTCTGCTTATTTCTCTTTCTCTTGCCTCTCCTCTTTGAGCTGTTGGAAACCTCCTTTTTGTAAGTGGTTTCCTTCTATCCATTCTTTATTATTCCCTTTGTTTGTACTTTGCCTTACTCAAACAAGAGATAGCATACGGTATTTAAGCTTGTGTATAAGGTTGATTTTCTTAACATTATATTTCCATGCATAACAATTTTCCTATGCCTCAAATTTGCCCTTATTAATAACCAAGCAGTATTCCATTATGTACAGATATCACATTTTCTTTATCCAGTTGTCTGATAAGGGGTATATAGTCTTATTTCAGTATTTAGCATGTATAAATTGTTCTTCTAAGAAAATTTTGTGTGTATATATTGCTGTAATACAATGTTTTGAGATCTTTAGAGAAATTACTTACAAAGGGGTTAGGTATGTCACATGGAATTTCTAGTTTTAGTTGTTTTAAACAACTCCATACTGATTTTGATAATATTTGTATTAGTTCACATTCCCAACAACAATGAAGGTGTTTTCCCTTTTCTTCACAGTGTGAGCACCATTTGTTATTATTTTTTAATCCTTGACCATGATCATTCTGTGTGGAATCTTAGCGTTATTTTAATTTGCATTTCAAGAAACCAAAGACTTTGCCTACATATATTTTCCATTTGTTCATTTCACCTGCCCATTTTTGACTAGTTTTTTTTTATATTACATGATCTAATTTTGGGAGTTCTTTATTCTATATATTAGTACTCTGTTTGAAGAACAGCAGTCAAAAAATTTTCCCTCTGTGCAGGTGAATACTTCACCAACTAGTTGATCCTTTTGTTGTACTTTCTTGAGACAGGATCTCAATAGTAGTTCAGACTTCCCTTTAATGCAACATGTAGCCCAGAGAAGGTTTGAACTCACACATAATCTCATGCTTCAACCTCCTGAGTGCTAGAATCAGAGACATGCAATACTAGGCTCAGTTCAAATATGTTTCAGTTGGATGTTATCCCACCTGTGGATTCTTGCTGCTATTTGTTATGCAATTTTGGTTTTGTTTAGAAAATCCTTTCCAACAACTATGACCTCAAGTGGTTTCCTTATTTGGTATTCTTGTAGGCACAAAATTTCTCTTTTAATGCATTCTTTCTAAAGTCAGAAAAGAAAAAGAATGCCCACTATTACCACCTCTATTCAGCATAGTACTTGGAACATAAGCTAGGTGAGTAGGCAATAGACACAGAAATAAAAGAATGAGTATCAGAAAGGAAGTACTCATAGCATTATTTGAAGATGACTTTCTATTTCACACCAAAAATCCCAAAGAAATCCAATAAAAAATTCTTAGAATTAATAGTTTCAGTAATTGTCTCAGTTCCTTTTCTCATTGCTCAGACAAAATTCCAGAAATCCAAAGTAAAAGGGGGAAAGATTTATTTATCTCTCAGTTTGTAGACATATTAGACAATAAATGGTTGGCTCCAGCTGTGTATACTGGCACACACCTGTAATCACAGAACATGAGGGACTAAACCACGAGGATCACCATGAGTTTGAGCGCAGCCTGGACTACAAATTGAGTTCAAAGTCAGCCTGAATTGCACAGAGAAATTCTGTCTCAAAAAGACAATGAAAGAAAGATTTTCTTCCTAATGACATAAGGTGAAAGAGAAAATAAAATCCAGAATCTATAATAGAGATCATGTAAGGAAATGAAACTGCTCAAAAGGAAAGAATAACTGGGAATGGGAAAAGAGAAGAGGAAAGAAAAATAAAATACAAGACATGATTGACTGGCTCCAAGGCAGTCTGGTTTAGTAGAGAACAGTTCAGTGCAACCGAAGATACTCAAATAAAGGGAGAGAAAGCACAAGCTTCTTTCTATCCCATATATTGCATGAAGACCACCCACCCAAGGATGATTGTGGCACTCACAGCTTTAATCCCAGCATTGAGCCATGAATTAATCATGAGCTAGATTCAGCTACCTCTGAAAAATTCAACCCTCATCACTCCCTGAGGCTTTAGGGGGACATGTAGACACAAACCATAAGAATAATGTCACAAAATATAAGATCAACCTACAAAAATCATTAGATGGTAATAAGCATTATGAAGAAAAAAACACAATAGCTTCAAGATAAATGAAATACTTATAAATTAACCTAACCAAGGAAGTAAAGGAACCTTCAAGAGAAATTATAATGCTCTGAAAAAAGGAGATTCAAGAGGATGTCAGAAAATGGAAAGTGTCTTTTTTTCCTGGAAAGACAAAACAATTATTATCAAATGGCCATACTTCCAAAACTGTTTTACAGAATTGATGCAGTCCTAATCAAATACCAGTATACCTTACAAACACAGAGAAACCAATGCTATAATTCATGTGGTAATGTAAGAGACATAAATATTAAAAGCAATCTTGGGCAACAAGGGTGAAGCATGAGGCATCACAATACCTGACTCATAAGAAACCCAAAGTATAAATACTCTAAAGAACAAAATAAAAGATAGATAATAGGAAACAGAGAGATAGATCTTTTCCAAGTGCAAGAGGGACCAAGAGATGAAGTAATAGGGGAGTGAAAGAAGTGGAAGATATGAAAAGAATAGAATGCATTATGCTTATGTAGCAACTCCTCATGTTGAATGTAATCATTATTTACTCCAAATATACACTAATAAAAACAAATCTTCAACAATTACATCTATTAGAAACTCCAACCTATATGTGTGACTATCACCTTGTAAGCAAACTATGTTTTCTAAATATTTTTCTTGATGCAGAACAAGTATAATACTTGGATTTGTATCTGCTTTGATTAGTTTTATTTTATATTTTTCTTATAAAACTTTGTAACTTCATTGCACTTCAGAGACTGAGGCAGAAGGAATGCAGGGAGTTCAACACCACCCTAGGCTACAAAGTGAGTTCAAGGCCACCTTGAGATTCATAGCCTATTCCTGTGTCAAAGTGACAAAAATACAAAAATAAATGTTTGTAACTATTGCACAATAGCACTCTACAATAGCATAGCTTTTAACAAACCACTCATTCAGTGGTTTAAATTAATATTAAAATAATAGGGATTGCCTATAAGGTTAAAAGGATATAACAATTGCACTCAATGTAAACACTATGCCTTATAGAATCATCACCTGTTTGGTGCAAACCTGTAATCAAATAACTCTGAGGGCTGACTCAGGAAGATTGCTACAAGTTTGTGACCAGACAGAATTACATAGTACAAGGCAAACCTGATCTACAGAGCAAGACCCTTTTGCAAAATAACTAATCATAACAATAATAATAATAATAATAATAATAATAATAATTTCACTATAGCTCATAAATTAAAATGTATAATTGTCTTTAGTTTCATTTGATATTTCAAAGTGGCCTGATATGCAGAAAAATCATAATTGGAATAAGGGCCTAATGTTCCAATTTTCAGACTGGTATCACTAACATTTTGGGTGTTCAGTAATCAAGGTGTGGGGAATAAAATTAAGAAAGACAAAAGAGCTAAGTGGACAGTCAGTACGTCACCCTTTACTCCAAACTCAGCCAGTACCTACAGAATGATGGGACACCTGTAAGAAACCCTACAGCTCTGGTGAGTCATCTGATAGCTCAAGCAGCAAAATTGTTAGGTTACAGGAGAAAGGAGACAGAAAATATATACTCAGAAAAAAGCAGGGTCACTAAAAGAGGAAATGTTATCATGCTTTTGTAGCAGGCAGCTGAGTTCCTCAAAATATTGTAGGCAGTGAGACAGGGCTAGGTCCTCAATAGAGCCAGTGGTGACACCTGGCAATGGGGAAGCTGACACCTCCTGCTGTGGACCAGGTCTCAAGACAAAAGACCATACTAATGAACCCACATCCTGAGGATTGACACCCTAAATAGTTCCCATCCCCCTAGCAAAGAGTCACAGCTCCAAAAATGCCCACCATTTGCTATGTGACTTGCTTTCCCATTTGTCACTAATGTAATCAATTATACCTGAACTATTGATCTTATTGGCTAACTATAGTAATGTCCCACCTTATGCCTATCTGCTTTGTGAGTTCCCAGTCTTTCCCTACCTTAAACCCATGGTTTTACTCTATAAAAGTCCCTGGAAAAGACAGAGCCCCAGGCAACTCGCTCGGGACCCCTTTCTGTCTCTCTCCAGACAGGAGCTTTCTCTCAATAAAGATATTCCACTCTTTACCTCTGTTGTTCCTAAAATTCATTTTTCAGTTTTAGAGAACACAAACTCGGACATAGTAGGTCAGGAGTTTCATTCTCCTATATCACCTGCAGTGAAAGCTACACGATGAAATAAGACATTGGTCGCTACTTGCAGATATTATAATAGGTAAAGACAAGAACTGGAAGAAGTAAGAAGCTCCTTAAAGGCCCCAGAAATAACACCATGAGAATCCTTTATTGACCTTTTAAAACATGAATTAATTTTGAATAAAATGGGTTTATGTTGACATGATCTTAAATATCCAATAAAGTGCATAAAACAAAGTATAATATCTTACGGTGCTGTAGCTTCACATAGCTGAGGCAATCTTGGGGTCTGTATTTGACTAGTGCCCTGTATTTGACTCAAATGAGTGAAAAATTACTGAAGGTACAAGACCCATGAGAAAAGCACCCACAATGGAGAAAATTTACCTGCACAAGAAAGAAGTAGGATACAGATGTCAACCAAAATTAATGTAAGGTTCTAGCTAAATTGTTTCTAACAGCATGTCTTGCCTTGCAGTTTTCTGCTTTAAAAGGCCTTGTAACCCTCCAGTTTGGGACCACTCACTTTGATTCTGAAAGAGGGATCTATAGTTTGTGGCTGGGCTCAGCAAATAAAATTCCAAATTTATCAATTTGGTTGCTTGGATTCCTGTATTGTTTATGAACCCACTTCAATGGAAATATTAAAACAGCTAATCCAGGTGGGGTGACACCCTGCTGGAATCCCAGAATGTGGGGGGCTAAGGGAAGAGGAATCATGTAAGTTCAAAACCATCCTAGGCTACAAAGTGAGCCCAAGGCCAGGCTGAACTGCACAGCATGACTCTGTGTCAGAAACACAAAAATAAACAAAGAGCTGGACTAGATCTCAAAAAGGACTCCAAACATGACACAAGCTACTACTGGCAGTCTCTAGTCACACCTGTAACATCATAACCTACTTCCAAAAGAGGTCCAGAGTCCCAGTTTTACTAGCTCTTCCAAAACTGTGTCCTTAACACTATGTCTTATAAAATCATGACCTATGTTGGTGCATACCTGTAATCAAATATCTCTGGAGGCTGATGCAGGAGGATTGTCCATCTCTCCCTCAGCTCTCCATCAGCTTCCTGAGGTCCCAATTTTCCAAGAATAAAGTAAGTATCAAAGAATGATTCCCTTTAAACAACAAAACCAGCAAGGCATAATGGCACACCTGTGTAATCCCAGCACTTCAAAGACTGAGGCAGGAGGATCATTAGGAGTTTGAGACCCACCTGGGATGCAAAGTGAGTTTAAAGGCAGCCTGACCTGCATACTGAGGCTCTATCTCAAAAGAAAAAAAAAAGCAATAAACAACAAAAGCAAGTATTCCTTTGCCACCCCTGCATCAGTCAGGAGAAGGCTTTCAATTCTTGGTAGAGTACTCTTAAGATATTTTTATGTGCATTCAAGTATCCCTCTGAAAAAGATTTGATTTCTTCTATAGGCTCCCTATAAGACCAAAAATAGCCACAACATACAATTAGTAAAGCTAATGAATATTATCATTTTTGTAACATAAACTAATGGTGTTGTGTACTCAGGTTGTATCTGTTTATGTTATCTAAGGTCAGTCACTAAAAGGATGTATATGTCTATGACAAAGAAGTCACAGTCTAAGTTCTCAGGCTTATTTTGAGAGTTCTACTGAACAGTTTGCACAAAAACATGGCATACATTTAGTTAGTCTGTTTCTGGAAACTACAATTAAAAATGAAACAATACTACATTTATCATTCACAGAACTGGGGAAAATTCTACATACTCTTAAAGTGCACTTGAGGATAACTAAAGATTAATGTTAATTATAAAAGACTTATCCCAATACTGCCCAATACAACGCAATTTCTACATTTGTGAGGCAACTATTCCCCATTATTCTACTTTTAATTTTTTACCCCTGGTTCATTAACAGTCTTATAAAATTTATATCTCCACAATTCTCCAGCTCAAACTGATCGTCACATGTGCTATTTTCAAAACAATATGTTATGTATATCTTCCTGACAACTCTATCTTTTACCTGGTATAACACACAGCCTACATTCACAAATGGCTTTAATGTCCATTTCTGCCTCATCTTCAATAACTTGCTGAAGTCCCAATTTTCCAAGTATAAAGTAAGTTGATGCCTCCTTAAACAACAAAACTAGGTCTTCATTTGCATCCTCTGCATCAGTCAGGAGAAGGTTTTCAATTCCTTGCTAGAAAGGCCCGATGACAACTCTAAGCCTAAAGCAGCCAGGAAAATAGAGACTCTCATTTCTAATGCCCTTAAAAATAGAACATCAAAGTCTCAGGGAGAAAATAAGTGGCATAAAAAAAGTGGTAAGTGAGAAAATGAATAATAATAATTTTAAACTAGTTGTTGAGGAAAAACGTCGGGATAGAGACACAAAAATTTGCTGAAAGTTCCAATACTTGCTCCATTCTGCAAACTCCTAAAAGGTATAATGAAGAGAATGGTATATCTCTGAATTTTAAATACCTGCAAATGACTTACATTGTAATCTGTGCACAAAATAGCCTGATGCCAATAGGAGTACACATCTGAGATCATCAAGGATGATCCAAGTATTTTGAGGGTACTCCAAGACCACATTTGAAACCCAGCCCCAGAACATATTTTCCCCTCTTGAGCATCCACACTCTATTCCTCCTGAGTGTGAAGTATAAACATTCTGGCTAATAAACACTTTTTGCCTTTTACCTACATAGTTTTAAAATTATCTTTTGTCATACAAGTCAGAAATCTTAAATGTGGACTTGGTGGTGCACACCTGTAATTCCAGCACTCAAGAGGCTGTGGCAGGTGGATCACTGCAAGTTTGAGTCCAGCCTGAGCTACACAGTAAGCCCTCTATGGATGGCATGAATCAAATCCCCAATTTCTCTTTTAGGGGACCTCCTTTGATCTCTGTCTGAGGACAATACTGATGAAGATAAATCTGTGGCTCAGGTCTCAAAATATATCCTTATGAATCTCACCAGATATATCCCAGTGGAGATGTGTGAGTATGTATACAGTGTTTCAAAAACTATTCTTCTTTTTGAGAAAGTGTCTCTCTATATTGTTCAAGCTGACCTTGAACTCACTATGTATCCCAGGCTGGCCTTCAATGTGAGGCAATCCTCCTGCCTCAAACTTCTGAGTTCTGGGATTTCAAGCATATTGTACTACTCCTGACTCCATATTCATATAATTTTATTTTGATTTTGCTTTTGTTCTTGAGTGTTGTCTGGGGTCCTAGTGCTCTTCAGGAGAGTGAGAACATATAGCAGATCTGTTACAGTGTGGATAGAACCATGATGTGCAGACTGCTGAAGGGAGACTCTGGACGTATCCAGTGAAGTGAGAGGAAGACTTGGAGTTCTGCAGCTCCTATGTTGTATGTCACACTCACCATTTCCTTGGAGGAACCATTCCATAAATTGTTCAAACGTCTCTGGATTCTTGAGAATATTAAAGCTTTTGCAAAAATAATAGTCAGACACTAGAACATCTCTGGGGTTCCTAATGGCATAAATCACCTTAAAGTGAAAAAAAAAGTAAAAAATCAGAAGAGTCTTTTCCCACTTGACTGATCTTTACCCAGGTAATTTGTACAATGTCTTATAAAATATTGTGGGTTATACTGATGTATTTATGACAACACTCAGTAATCAAATGTATATTTTAAATTTTTATGAGCTGGATACCTTGATGAAAGTGTAATAAGTTAGGAGGATTGTATGTATGTTCATCCTTAGATGTCTGTGTACTCATTTGAAGAATCCACCTTGAAATTTAGAACAGTAAGTGTTGTGAGAAATTCGTACATGAAAAAAAAATAACTAACAGGAAAATCAATTTAAAATAATTCTGCAATATTCATAGGCACAGAGAAATGTACAATTTTATGTATATCCAAGTCACAAATCAATCTCAAATACCTTACACTAAGTAAAAATTTCACACATCTCAATTCATAGATGGTAAATGTGCATTTCAAGAGCAAACAAAATGATCTGTAGTTTTACACCAAGAGATTGATTATCTCGTGGTCATTCACTTGCAGGTGGCTTGGAAGACAATTCTGGGGGCTGGAAATGTTCTCAATATTATGTGGTGGATATTTTGCCCATTGTATAGCTTCACAAATATCCATGAATCTAGTCATTAAGATTAAGATGTGCTTATACTCACATATGCATATACACACCAAAAAAAAAAGATTTATTGGCAGTTAGCATAGGTTCATTTCTCTTTGGGTCATTATTCCTTGTATTGGCACCATCTCTCTTTAGTCTTTAATTTCCTGGCCTCAGATTCACCAAATCCCAAAGAGTCTTATGCCAATAGTGTGTTGGAACATCACCGTGATGCACCGTGATGTAACATGTACTGAAGAGGATATTAGATTCTAGGTTTCTCAGTGTAGTTTACTAAAATTTTTAAAACTATAGGATAGAGTCAAACCTTGCAAGAGAGAATATTTTTAAAGATGAGTCATGGGATTCTAGATCCTAGATCTACCTGTTCCCTTCAGGTGATGATCTACCAGCCACTTGGCTAGTTTGAGGTGGCTTATCTCAGCAGACAGTTATGTGCACTAAGACACAGTTGTAAAAAAAACCCAACTTTGACTCCAAATCAGTCAGTTGGCTCGGTGAGTGTGTGAACCTGCTGCTTCCCAAAAGGACATCTCTGATGTGGAAGTTTCCATACACAAAGCTGGAGGTGTTTCAGAATTCAAGAGTCAGGAGAGACCACAGGAGAAACAGGACTAACCAGGTGACAGCTGGCTCAAGGGGTTTGGATTTAAAAGGGCTGCATTCTGAGCAAAGGAGAAAGCTCCTGTTTTACCCCTTTGGTCAGGAGGTAGTGTGTTTTCCCTTTAAAGCATGAAAATGTGTGAAGGCAGGTGGACAGAAGTAAGCCAATGGAAGATTGTTAAACTGTTACAGATTTGCAACATACTTTAGTGGCCTTTCTAAGGGAAAACAGAAAGTTATGGGAACAGAATAATTTTTCTTGGAGAGAAAAATTATTGCTTCATCCTTTTTAGAAGAACAACTACTGAAGGTAGACGTTTCAGAAAGCTTGAATTTTTATTTTTTAGTGCTGCCTTAGAGGAGCTCATGATTAATATCACCTAATTACCTTATAATGTAGCAACAGAGTAGGGGGAATCTGACCCTTAGTCATAAATCCTGGTTGATCTTAACATGTGGGTTTCTAAGGTCCAGGGATTTAGCTCAAAGGCATAAATGCCTACCTAGCAAGCATGAGGTCGTTATTTCAGTGTCCCAATACCAATAAGAAAATTAGGGTTTTTAAGACACTGGTTATATTTTTCAACTTTCCTCCTAAATAAATTTCCATTTATTGTTGTAGAATAGTCAATATACTTTTATTCAAGTATGGCATAGGAGTGGACACCACGTAACCAACTAATCCAGGAGTTTCATTCATTCCATCCAGATCCACCTAATGAGTTTATATTTCAGTGAAATAACTATTGTTTTGCAGAACAGGCTGTTCATGGTTAAACTGATGAACACTGGCTGTGCCTGTGTAGAGCAGATGTGTTGCATTCTGAGTTCAGGATGACCACAGCATAGGCAACCAAGGACATGCTCACAATACTTTTCCAGAGCAATAGGGTCACCAACCTCAGAAATCAGACTGTCCTCTTTATTCTCAAAATTTACTGCTTGGAGAAGTTTTTGAACTGACACCCAAGTTCCTGCTTAGTACTCTCACTTGTCTCAGTATCTATTTCTTTGTTTGGGTCCCCCAGAGAAGGCTTCTGTTTCAGTGAATCTCAAATTGTACTATAGATTTTTTGGAACCATGAGGAAACCTAAAAATCATAACATTTGCCTCTTTCCTTTAATCCATCCACACCAGGACTGTGCCAAGACCACAATAGACTGCAGAAATATTTCTCAACAAGTAGGCACTTACCTTAGCCTTAGAACAGAAGAAGGACTTGGGAAAGAGATGGATAGGCAAGTGGGATGTGTAAATGCGTGGGCCCTCCTGACTCTTCAGTAATTTATTACCACGTGTTATCTCTACCCAGGGAGAACGGTCCCAGTAGGGCACTGATTGGATCCACTTGGGATCCCCCTTGGAATGAATCAGGCAGAGAATCTCAATTAACCAGTGGGTTCCTGAATAAAGAAAGAATGATTATCATTACTGTGAACACGAGTTTTATTCCCATTCTGCTGAAATATACACAACATAAAATTGAAATTCCAGTCATTATTAAGCATATGTTACAGGGCCAGTTATTTAGCTCAGCAGCATAAGTGCCTGCCTGAAAAGTTGGAGATCATGAGTTTAATCCATGGAACAAAAAAAAATAAGTTTATGTTACAGTCCTGTCAAATAATGGTCACTATACTCTCATCATTGCTCAATGTGTGAAATACTTTAAGAAAATTAAATCTTTCTACTCACTAAATAATGACTTCTTAGTGATTCCACCTGGCATTCTATGGCAACCAGCACTCTGCTTTCACTTTCTAAGCATGTAAGTAGGGCAAGTATTTCACATAAGTGAAATCATATAACTGTTCTTCTTTGTGATGGGATTATTCTATTTGGTTTAATGAGTTCATGATTCATCCATATTTTCCATATGTGTCAGAATTTCATTTCTGGCTGTACAATATTCCATTGTATATATTTCACATTCAGTTAAGCATTCATCTGACAGTGCATATTTGAGTGCCTCCTAGTTTTCTGAAAAAAGATATTCAAGTGGCTCCTTTGATTATTTGCTTAAGCCCTTTTAGTAAATTCCCAATGAACTTATGTTCTGAGTGCTATGTGACTTCCAATGTGATCGACCACCAGTACCATCCCCATACAATTATTCAAATTCCAGACTCTACTTTAGTATTTCCCTTTTGCATTTCTGTGGTAACTTTGAAGATCCCTATGAACACTCATCTCCCTGTATAAGTGCTGAGCTGCATCCTTTTCTCTGAATAAAAATGCTGTTAGACACTGTTCCTTCCTTCAAAAAGAACTGTATGGCTTCTGGAATAAATGGTGCTTTCCATTCATCTGAAGGATGACTGTAGACCACAGCCATAGCTATCCTCCTGATCCACCTATGATCAAGTTTCCTTACCTGATCTAGGATAAGTCACTGTTATTGTGTCTTCATCCTTCACCACAAACTTGTCCCGTACTTCTCTTAGCATTTCACACTTGTAGATTTTCTCAGAGAAACATATCCCCTCAAACCATAGAGAGTAATCTGACATGATGAGGACTTCTTTGTTTGTTGGATTTTGGTTTCAGCTGTAGCAAATGCCAGGATGTCAATGTTTATAATTAATAGCTAACCTTCTTGTTGCATAATATATTCCTGGTAAATAATTGTAGGCAACCTGAATCTCATTATCACGAGGTTTTCTGTATTGGCCAATTGTTCATTTATCCTGAGCTAAGTTTTGTATTTGTCTGAATTGTAGTTCAAGTCATCAACTACACATTCAATAACAAATGACAGGGCATATAAATATGGATACATCTTATAAATATTTTTGGTAAGCTGCATTTCATCAATGTTTTAAATGTATAAAATCAAGAAGTTAGCTGTGTGGTGCAGGCTCCTAATCCCAGCACCTTGGAGGCTGAGGCAGAAGATTTACTATGAGATCAAGGCCAGTCTGAACCACACAGTGAGACCCTGTCTCATAAGAGAAAAAATAGTTTGGGCTGAGGATGGCATCTCAGCAGCACAGTGCCTGGCAATCAGAAGTCCCTGAGTTCAATTTCTGGTGCAGCATGTGAGGGGAGGCCAGGGCATTTGGCACACTTGTAATCCCAGTACTTGTGATGGTGAAGCAGGTCACTGTGAGTTCAAGGCCTGCCTAAAGTGCATAGTGAGAACTCATCTCAAAATGACAAAAATACATGTTGGAACATAGGGCACTGGGAAAACAAGCATACAGCCTGCCACCCTGGTAAGTGGCTTTGGTTTGGCAAGCCATGGCCACCCCAGGGCAAGAAGCAATAGCATTTCCTGAGATCCACACCATGTTGGAACTTGAGGCACGGGGAAAATGAGCATCCAGACTGCCGCCCTGGTAAGTGGCTGTGGTCTGGCAAGCTGTGGCCACCCCACAGCAAGAAGCAACAGCATTTCCTGAGATCTGTGCCATGTTGGAACTTAGGGCACTGGGAAAATTAGCATCCAGCCTGACACCCTGGTAAGTGGTTGTTAGCCTACCAGTGTGCAGGCTCAGAATCAAACATGCCATCTACCCTTCCTAGCACTTAGCAAGTAGGAGGCCAGAGATCTGAACATCTCTTGGGAAGTTGACAATATGTAATGTAGCAAATAAGGGGGATTTCCTCCTACTATCTCTTTAAAAGCAAATATTTTTATTGTTGTTTTGCTTTGTCCTGATTAATGGTATTGCTCTCTTCAATATTCTGTTTTGATAAGTTCTATAATATTCTGGATTTCTTTTGATTTTGCTATACCTGATTGAAAGAACAACTATTGTGAAGATAACTAGATACACAAAGGTACCTATTACCATTATCCCAGTAACCTACTGTGAATTTCTGTACCAATTTCACTACACTGTCTCAATTGGCTTTATTCCATCCTGTTCTTTTGTATATTACTACCTCCAAGTGAATAAAAAATTAAATAAAAATACAATAGAACATGTGAAAACAAGGTAATAAAATATCTCCCCAAACTCCTAACTCCACCAATGCTGATCCATGGCACATGGATGAGTAGAAACTCAAAAACAAAACAACAGAATTATATAAGGTGATTAAAAAGGAAATAACAACAACAAAACAGATCAGTAAGGTACTGAGCAAGCTGAAACATGATATAACTAAACAGATAATTGACTTAAAAAGCAAAAGGAGAAAAAGAAAGTACTCTAAAGGATATAACCGCATATATGTTTAAGTATGTAGGATTGATAACTGTAAGACTAAGTTTTTGTTGGATTGTTGAACAGAACTGTTTGCAGCCTCAATGTTTGAATGTCTATTTTTAGGCTTTAATTTTGTAACATGAACAACTATTTCTAAGAGGAAAATATGTAATTTATTAACCAATGATTTCTTATTTTTTTTGAAATTCTGTATTATTTCTACCCTTTTTGCTGTTTTGCTTTTTTTTATTTAAATAAAATATTTTCAAAAAAGAAAATAAGATGACAAAAATAAAAGATAGAAGAGCCAAGTGCAGTGGCACACACTAGGCACTCAGCTGACAGGCAGAAAATACTTCAATTGTCATTGACTGAATAACTCAATGTGCCTCTTCCATTTTTTTAGAGCTATATCTCACTGCAAAGAAGCTTTGTCAATGCAATTCTTTCTCACAGTACATGTTGCCACATCTGCTTTTCTAAAGGAAAATGAGTGCCATGTTGCATGCTCTGTACAGCATGGTGCCTTGTCAGTCTGCAGAGTACATTGCAGTCATCTGCTGCACCAAGAAGCATTATAGCCACTGCCTCTCTCATGTAGGCAGTTTATGAGTTTCTTTCCTTACCCACATTGGGAAATGTTACCATGACTCTGTCTTCATTATTCACCAAAGACTTGTTATGCACTTCTGTCAGAATTACACACCTTACAACCCTGACAGGGAAAGGTAACCTTTCAAATCACACAGCATCACTTGATAGGAAGATGAGTTCTGTGTTCCTGGTTTTGGTTCCAGCCCTACCAACCACTGGAAGATCCAGCAGGTGCTGACAGAGCAGCTCTTTACATTACAGACAAAATAATCACAAACTTTCTCTCTTGAGCTATTCAGGTAACTAATCACAAAAGAAAATAGATATTGTAATCAGTGTTCTAAAACTTAGCTGCCTTGACCCATTGTGAAGTCATTAAAAATATGATTTGGAAACTATCAAATTTCAAGTTCAGCAGTGCACACTCATGAACAAGTACAAAGACACAGAAATCACAGTATACTTTAACATTTTAAAAACATTTTACTTTTTAGGTGATTTTAGATACATAGAACACCTTCCAAGAGAACAAAGGGAGCTTGCACCCATCATTCCTTGTTCAGATTTGCTTAGTTTTCCCTAATGCCTATTTGGCTCCAGAATCTCATCTGGGAAAACATATTACTCAGTAACCACTCACCATGATTTCTTAGGCTTCTCTTGGTTTTGATGGTGACTGACACAATTTTTGTTGTTTTGTTTTGCTTTTAGAGGTCTTAACACTTTCTTGGAATCCAACTCAAGGATGGTGAAAATATTTTTATTAAAAACTTAAGTAAAGATTACATAAAAAATTAATGTGATATGGAAATGTGTTTACAAGTTTTTCTAAATATTTAACATTTATGTAATTACATAGTCTGTCATGATGAATACTAAATTTTGAGTCAGATTCTATTTTCCATCTGATGTTTTTTAGCCTTGATCTGAGACTGTCAAACAACACATAAAAGTAGAAATTGATCTCAATTCTTCCTGGCTTTTGGTTATTTTCAGTGCTTTGAATCTTTTAATCTGCTATATTGTGATCACGCTTGAAAGGCTAATGCAATCTGAAAGTTTGCTTTCTGTGAGCAGCCAGCTCAGGCAGGCAGACCTAGCCAGATCTACCTCTGCTTGCTGGCCAAAACCACTGGAAGGCTTGTTTCCTCTGGGGAGCAAGCACAAGAAGGGAGACACAAATTGATCCATCTCTTCTTGTTGGCCACTTCCATCCAAACAATTTTTTTCTGTGAGCATCCAACATGTGTGGGGAGACACCACCAAATCCACCACTGCTTGCTGGCTGCCAACATCAGAAGGCTTGCTTCGTGTGGATAACCAGTATGATCAAGGAGATTCACCTGCATACATTTTAGACCCTTGCTTCCTTAGAGCCACCAATGTCCACTGGGAGATTCAGAAAAACACACAACTGTATGCCTACCATCATCAGGGGAGTCTAGGTGTAGACAGGTAGGCTGAGAGAAGAAGCATGTCCACCACATACCCTTGAATCTCAGGGAGGCCCCAGGTTAGCTGAATGCATCTGGAGATGCCCAGGTTATGCCTTCTACATCCCTAATTACCAGCAGTCAGAGAAATCTAGGTGATTGTCCATTCCCATACTCCACAGAAGAGCAACCAACATGTAAAGTTCCTAGGACCCAAAAATCAGACTGTTGGGAGGGAACAAGGAGAATGCCAAGATGAAGGAACAAAACAAAATCTCAGACTTCCAACCCACACCAAACAACTCTGGGAAGTCATGGAAGATATTGGAAGGCACACACCTAAAAGCTCTAAGAGGATAGCAAATAAAGTAAAGAATCAACTTCATGAGACTGGAAAACTAATCTTACCATAAATAAGGTTTCAAGTAAAAGAAGAAATCACAAGCATAGTGACAGAATTGCTAGACTTCCAGGAAGATGGTGCAATAGTAAGCAGCAGACAAAAGAGCCTCTCTGAGAAAAACAGTCCAGATGCTAGAATATAGCACTGTGGGGAAGATAGAAGGAAGTAAGTGGGTCCCTTCTACCCAGGAAAAACCTAAAGAGAGACTTGAAGTCCTCAGAGAGAGTAGAAAAGAAAAACTTAAATGGAGAAGAAGGTGGTAGCTGGTGGCACATTCACCTGGAACCAGACACACCAAGTGAAAAGAGTTTTTGAAACCTGGGGATGTACAGTCAAAGTGACGGTGGTGGCTGGAAAGCCTGAAGGCCTCTGCAAAGAGACCTGGTGGCAGAGAGGAGTGGTGGATGAGAAGAACTGCAATCACTTCTAGTGAGTGTAGAGGACTCGGTCCTCCTGCAGGAGATGACAATTCACTGGGAACCATTTTGGAGTCAGGCAGGATAAGTCTGAATCCATAACAACAGCTGGCTTCCTTCAGACACACCTAGCTGACAGCAGACAGGTGGAAAATGCTTGGGCTCAGTCCCACCCCTGTGCACATAGCAACAGCCATCAGTGAGGTTTCCCTAAATCTATCCTTAACCAGCTAAGCCTGGATGTGGCAGCCAGTCCTCCACCCACCCATGCATACTCTCTATGATGGGACCTTTCTGCACTTAACCAGCTTGGTAGAGAGGTGAAAGCATACCCCACAACTGCATGCACTGCAACAGCCTCAATGAGCAAAAGCAGGCTGGGAAAAGATGCACATAGCCCTAAACCAGCACACTCTATAGTCATCATCAGATATTCATAGCTAGCACTGGCTAGAAAAATCAGAGTTTTGCTTAAGAGAAATTGTAGCCAATATAAGAAGTGCTTACAACCCCACTACCCATTTGTCTGGGAGAAACAAGGAATATGACAAGAGGAAGAAGCTAAAGGTAGTCCCTGATATCTAACCCAGGCAGATCTGTCCCAGGAGATGTAAACACAAAGATATTGGGAGTCATACACCTGAAGTTTATGAAGTAATGGCAACTGAAGTAAAGAAACAACTCCATGAGGCTTTAAAAAGTTAGAACAGAAATACTATCTTAGGAAAAAGAACAAATGAAAAATGTAATAAAACAATTGCAAAGGGACTGGGAGCATTGCAGAACCTGCTACTGAGAGCTGGGCTGCTCAGGAGAGCTAGGCCTGCCCTTCACCACCTGCAGGGAACATCTCTGGCCAGGTAGCTGAGAGCTGGACCTGTTGGGGATGGGGAACATCACAGGACCCACACCTGTGAGAAGGGCCTGTGCTGGACTGGAAACATCGCAGGACTGGCAGCTGGGAGCCGGGGCTGCTCAGGAGAGTTAAGCCCACACTTCACCCACAGGGAACATTGCAGGGACCACTGCCGGAGGGTCTCAGTTGCCAGTTGCCACTGCTTGCCCCACCCCTCCTCCAGACACATATAGGAAGTCTGCCACAGGCGTGAGTTGCCTGGGACCACAGCTGCTGACCCGCCCTTCCACCGAGAACATTGGCCTGAAGTGTACTACCATGCTGGCTGCATGAGAGGCTCAGGAACCCCTCACCCAAGTTTGTCCCCCAAAATAGAGGTCTGCAGTGGGTAAATAGAGACAGAAGTGAAACTGTATCCAAGTGTAAGACCTTGGCTAAACTGGCAAGAGAGTAAGTAACGCACTCAACCACACACAGAACATCAGACAGGTTGAGGAGTGTGCCAATATTGCCCTGCCCAAATTTAGAGCAAATTAAAAGAATTTATGAGAACTTCAGTGACACAGTAGGGCCTCAGCTGACAAAAACACTATAGCCAGGGAGACTTCGTGACCTGCCACACCTGAAGATATAACAAGAGCAGGAACTAAGAGTTGTCCTACATCAATATTTCTGGGTGAGTTAGCCCAGAAAGAATATAGGACTCACCCAACAGGCACAGTAGGAGGAATTCAAGAGACTAGATCTCCTCTTCATGGTGGTACCAAGCAATTTGACAAACATCAACCACACAGTAGAATCCTGAAACACACAATAAAGACACTTTTGACTGTTGGAATAGAAAGACCTGAAATTTACCCAACAGTTGAAAATGATTAAATGAAAAGGCAAAATGCAACCCCAAACATCTAGTCCATCAGGAGCCACTGCAGGTGATAATGAAATAGAGGACTGTAAAATTCATACACCAGAAATCTCTGAAGAGATAGCAAATGAAGTAAAGAAATAAATCCATGAGGGTATGGAGGAACTAAAATTAGAAATAATGTCTTATGTAAAGAAAAAAGTAACAACCTTAGTAAATGAGCTGCTCAACATAGCTAGAGAAGAAAGAGATAAGAAGCTACAGGAGCATGGGAAATTGATCGAAACTTTGAATGAACAATGCAGAAAACAAGCAGAATCTATGAAACAAATTGAAAGAGATATGCAAGAAGCAAAAAATTATATTGAAAGGCTGCAAAGCCACTTAAATGAAACTGAGGATAGAATCTCAGACCTTGAGGACAGGTTTGCAGATAGGGATCTTGAAAGTGTAGAACTTATAAAAACAACAAAACAGCATGAAATGACAATCCAATGGCTACAAGATGATGCCAGGAGAAACAATGTTAGAGTAATAGGCATTATCAAGGAGGCAGCAGGCAATGCAAAGAATATAGCTAAGCTGTTAACAGAAATAATGGCAGAAAATTTCCCAAAATGGGGGGGGATTGGATATACAAATAAGTGAAGCATATAGAATGCCACACAGTCATAACCAGCATAAGCTTACACCCAGACATATAATAATAAATGGTGTTGGAAAAATTGGCTCTCCACAAGCAGAAGACTAAAACTAGATCCATGCCTATCACCATGCACAAAATTTAATCTAAGTGGATTAAAGACTTAAACACCAAAACAGAAACACTAAATCTACTAGAAGATAAGGTAGGTAGAAATCTTGGAGATGTAGGGGTAGGCAGAGAATTCATGAACAAAACACAAACTGCACGGGAAACACTTCAGAGAATCAATAAATGGGATCTCATATTATTGAAAAGTTTCTGCACTTCAAAAGAAATTACCATAAGAGTGAAAAGAAAACACACAAAATTGGAAAGAATTTTAACCAACAACCCCTCAGACAAAGTACTTATATCAAGAACATATAAAGAATAGAAAAATATCAACCCTCCCCAAATTCAAAGACCCTCTCCAAAAATGGGCAGCTGAGATGAACACAGTTCTCAGATGAAGATATACAAATGGCAAACAAATACATGAAGAAATGTTCACCATCACTGGTTATTTGAGAAATGCAAATTAAAACAACATTGAGATATCCTCTCACACTGGAAAGAATAGCTGCCATCAAGAAATCAACTGATAACAAATGTTAGCGAGGCTGCGGGAAAAAAGGAACACTGCTCCACTGTTGGTGGGAGTGTAGACTTGTGCAACCACTATGGAAATCAGTGTGGAGAATTCTCAGAATACTAGGATTGGAACCTCCATTCAACCCAGCTTTTCCTCTTCTCAGTATTTTCCCAGAAGTACTGTAAACTTCACATCACAGTGATATATGTACACCTATGTTCATAGCAGCCCAATTTGTAATAGCTAAATGTTGGAAACAACCAAGATGCCCATCATCAGCAGAGTGGATGAAAATGATGTGGTATTTTTACACAATGGAATACTACTCAGCTATAAAAAAGGATGATCGTGAGGCCTTCATAGGGAAATGGAGTCAACTTGAGACCATCCTCATTAGTGAAACAAAAAAGAATCATATTTGTAAATATCACATTGTTTCTCTAGTGTAAAAAGTAATAAGAACTGTAGGAGTAATAAAACCAAAAATGTGTCATTGTTACTGCAAAAAAGAGAGGAAAAGAAAGTGCTCTAATGAACATAATTCCATGTATGTTTAACTGTGTAAGATAGATGACCGTATTACAGTTTTTGTTAGATTGTTGAGCAAAACTGTTAACAGTCTCATTGTTTGAATGTCTACATTATATAATTTTGTAACTTGAACAACTATTTCCAAAAATTAAAATATGTAATGTATCAAGTGGCTTTTACTTAGCATTTTTGTTTGTTGTTGTTGTTGTTGTTGTTGTTTTTGTTTTGAGTTTTTTTGTCTGTTTGGTTGGTTTTGGTTCTTTTATTTTTTATTTATTTATTTATTTATTTATTTTGCCTTTGGAATTCTGTATTGTTGCTACCATTTTTCTGTTTTGTCTGATTATTTTTTTCTTTTTAAATAAAATTCAAAAATAAATAAATAAATTTCTTAAATTATTCAGCTGTGAATCCAACAGTACCTGGGCTTTTCTTTGTTGGTAAGATTTTTATAACCTTTTCAATTTCAATAGCTGATATCGGGTTATTCAAAATTGCTATATCTTCCTGGTTGTCTTTTGGTAGTTCATATGTTTCTAAACATCTATCCATTTCTTTTGTGTTTTCCACTCTATATGAGTAGAGATTTTCAAAGTAGGTATTCATGAACCTTTGAATTTCCATGGGATCTGTAGTAATTTCCCCCTTTTCCATCCTTATTGTGTGAATTTGGGTTTTTTTCTTTCTTTTTCTTTATAAGGTTAGCTAGAGTTTTGTCAATTTTGTTTATTCCTGTTTCATAGAATACTGTTTTCTATCCTTTGACTTTTAATCTATGAGTTTCTTTTTGACTCAGATGCATTTCTTGTATACAGAATATTGTGGGATCCTGTTTCTTGATCCATTCTGTCAACCTATTTCTTTTGAGATGTGAATTGAGCCCATTTACATTGATAGATATCACTGATATGTACTGGCTTGACTTTGCCAAGTTGTGTCACTGTTGTTACTTTCCTGCTTTTCTCCTTTGTTTACCTTTTTGTCTAGCCTGGTGATTTATTTTGTTGTTGATCTGGTGATTGTGATTATTTTTATCTCTATCTAGGATGTCCTTCAGCACTCTTTCTAAGGTTGGTTTTGTGGGTATGAATTTCTTTAGTGGTTCTTTTCCATGGAAGTATCTTGTTTCTCCATTAAATTTGAAAGACAGTTTTGATGGGTATGTCAGTATGGTTTGAAAGTTGTTTTCTTTCAGGGCTTAAAATACTTCACTCATCTTAACCTGAAGGTAACATTTGCAATGACAGTTTTCTGTGTAGTGAGGAGACGGGTGAAGTTTTCAACTCATGTTGGTGTTCGTAAACTTTTTGTGGGTACAATGTGATGCTGTTGGTAGAAATGATAGCACGCTTGCTGGCCATGGTTTCTCCAAGGTATAGCTTTGTTTATTTAAAAATTTTATTTCAAATAGATTAAAAGAAAACCAAAAGAAATGTGAAATGGATACATACATGTTAGCACATCTTAATTCCTTTCTTTCATTGCTTTTCCCTCCAATTGCCTCCTCTGCTCCATCTCTTGCTCTCCTTCCCATTTGTGACTGATGTATTTACTTCTTATTATCTATTTTTATTTTTTCTCTTTATTTATGATTTATGTTACTTATGTATGAGAAACCATGTAATACTTAAGATGTGTGTCAGATTTTTTCAATTTCAATTATAGTCTCAAGATGCGTACATTTACTTACAAATCACTCAAGTTTACCTTCCATTATGGCAGAGCAGTACTTCTTTGTGTATAAATTCTACATTTACTTCATTTATTCACCTATTGATGGAAATATAAGCTGCTTTCAAAATTGACATATTTTTGAATTGCTCTACTATAGACATGGGTATGCATGTATCATCATAAGAGAAAAGTAGACAGCTTTACTTGATTTTAAAAGTGATACCAGCAATACATTGGTTGTCATATTGGTTATGTTAAAATTTTTGGGAGACACACGGTAAATTTTTGGTTTTCAGAACAGTAAAGGAAAACAATATTCATTTTGTTAACAAGAAGGATTGTGCTAAGGATTGAGAAGAATTGTTGATTGATTTTAGAAACATGATACAAGATATGTATATTGCACAGTGTAAATTGCTAAGTATGTTGTCATAATTTTATCCTCATTCCTAACTTTTTCACTGCCATTCAACCTGTACAGTATTGTTCAGTGTAACTGAACTGATTTCTGCACATATTCTTAAGTGGTAACCAAAATGTTACTTTCTGAAAGTTTAATTATAATCAGAATAGTTTGCATAATATTCTTTATCATTTTAACTGTTTCATTGCTTCCAAGGTTAAGATGACTTATTTGTACTACTGACTGCTAACACCACAGTGGCATTCTGCCTGACATTTCCTTTGAACATTACTTGCTTCACTAGGTGTAGTGAAACCCACTGCCTCTAGTGACGCAGTAGGTGAAATCAGTAATTTGCCTTTTCATTTCCAAGTGAAGTAAGATGATTCATTTTCTAAAATTTCTCTCTATTGGTTTCATATAGGTCATAAGTAAAATAATTTATTATTTTATGAAAACTATCAATGTTTATAATCTATTGAGACATATTTAGAAAGGAATGATTGACTACATTTAACATGGAATTAAGAATTAAGACTACATAATTCACCTATAATAGAATAATCTGATTCTCTAAAGTAATGAACAGCTGATTATCATGCAGATCTGTATAGTACATCAATTACACATAAATACTAATGATGGTGTAAAGCAAGCCTATACATCATAAATGTGGCACTTGGGAAAGATAATGATGAGTATATGAATTAATGTTAAATGAATTCAGTTATTTCCATAGGTAAATACATGTTAGCCAGAAAGTGACACAGATAAAGTCTTATATGAAAAGAAGTTTATGGTGGTGATATTTTAATTGAAAGACATTTTATGGAATATTCACAGACCATGGAGGAAGAGAACAAGAAGTCACCAAGAAGCAATCCCTCTCTGCAAATCAGCACCATGCAGAGGCTCTCTAAGGGAACAGCCAGATTTACCACGAGTCAGCACCATTCACAGAATGTGGGGGAAGAGAATAAGAAGTCACCAGGAAGCAAGCCCTCTCTGTGAGCTACTGTCAAGTATGGGTCACTGGAGTGAGGGCTGGATGCTGGCTCCTTCTGGTTAATGGGCTGGGAGACAAGAAGAGCCAACCTCTTCTCCTGCCACCTATAAGTGACTGGCCCATCCATACAAACACAGCCTGCAATGATAGATATTGGGGTGGAATAGTTTAATTCCTGTTTTGTGTTTCACTGACTACAAGCCTAAAGCCAGAAGACTGATCATGTATTCACAGGATAACAATGTGCAATGTAGCATCTGTAGAGGATCTCCTGCTGAGGGAGGAAAGCATTGTTAATTCTCTGTCATTTTTGAAGACCTGTATCATTTTATTGTTTTTTTGTGTTGGGTTTTTTTCTGTGTGGGGTTTTTTTGTTTGATTTTATTATAACTGATGGCTTGGGCAGGCAGTTCAAAGATAACAAGACATATTATGGTACCATTTTGGATATACTCTTATTTTGTTTTGAGGTCTTTCTTTATTTTATAAACAGTAAAACTAAACACTACAAACAGAACAAAGCAGATCAGAAGAAAACAATGTATGTGACACAGATTTCAAAGCAAGACAACAGGAGATCTACAATGGCTACCTTTATGTCTGTTTTCTTCTAAAAAGTTGTCTATATATTGACACACAATGAATTAATACAAAACAAAATAGTATAAAACTAATCATAACACAGTAATGAAGGGATTACAGGTCTTCACAATCAGAAAATAGGGAAATCAACAATGGCTGCCATAATGTCTCTTGTTCTCTTCAAAATAGCTGTCCATAACTTCATGTGTGTTGAAATTAAACAATACAAAACAGGAAAAAAGCAATCTGAATAAAGAACAGAAGCATGACTATATGGAATCAGAAATGGATACCATAATGTTTATTCTTCTTCAAAGCAGCTGTACATTTCATCACACATAGTATAATTGATTCTCATAAATATTTTGGGACAAGTTCTAGGCATAGACTTCTAGGCCTCTACATGTATACTTATATTTTCTGTATTAGAGGGAAAAACAAAACAAAACATTACTAGAAAAAAAACAAAAAAGACAAATAAATAAAAAATAGCAAAGAGCCCAAAACAATGACAATATAGGTCTTCAAAACAAGGTGGTAGGATCATAACTAAAGCTGTTATTTTACACAGTGATCTTCAGGAGTCCCTCAGATCACCAGACACAAACATGAAAAATTGTTCCAATCCTATGAATGTTAGCTGTTTTATTTCACAAACTTATAGAATTTGTGGCACAATCATCGTAGCTATCCTAAATGTGTTTATACAAATTTAGATATATTTTCTTTTCCATTCCTTTTTCTTTTTTCTCCTTTTCCCTGAGATATTATTTTCCCCCTTTGAGCAGAATCTTACCATTTCATTGTATTTTTAGAGGATTTTATATATTCTGTACTCTTACCATTTCTTGTGCTAGGGAGATAATATGGTATTTACACATGCGAGTCTGATTTATTTCACTTGTGAGTATGGTCTTGTGTTGCATTCATTTACTTATAAATATATCAATGTGATCATTATTTGCAGCTGAGTAGTAATCCATAGTATACAAATACCACACCTTTTTCATCCATTCCTCAGTTGATGGGCATTTAGGTTGTTTCCAAGGTCTGGCTGTTACAAATTGTGCTGCTATAAACATGGGTGCACATATATCACTGATATATGATATTTTCAGTTCTTCTGGGTATATACCTAGAAGTGGAATAGATAGCTCAAATGGAAATTCCAATCACAGCTTTGTGAGGAACATCCATAATAACCTCCACAGTGGTTGCACCAGTCTTCACTCCTACCAAAAGTCCAGAAGTCTTCTTTTTCCCTCTCAGCCTCTCCAGCACTTGTTGTTCTTCATCCTGGCCATCCATTCTGGAGTGAGATGGAATCTCACTGTGCTTTTAATTTGCATTTCTCTAATGACCAATGAGGCTGAACTTTTTTATGTATTTATTTGCCATTTGTATTTCTTTATCTGAGAACTGTGTATTCATCTCAGATGCCCATTTTGGATTGAGTCTTTGGATTTTGGGTGTCTGATTTTTTTAATTCTTCTTTATATTAGAGAGAAGTCCTTTGTCTAAAAGACAGTGGACTAAGATTTTTTTCACAGTTCATGTGTTTCATTTTATTCTGTTGGAAATTTCTTTCCACATTAAAAAAACTTTTTAATAAGATGAGGTCCCAGTTGCTGATTCTGGGAAGTATTTCTCTGTGGTTTGATTTTTGTTCATGAATTCTCTACCTACTTCTATTTCTTCAAGATTTCTGCCTAATTTGTCTTCCAGCCGATTTTGTGTTTATGTTTTAATATTTAGATCTTTGATCCATTTTGACTTTAGTTAGTACATGGTGATAGGCATGAGGCTAGTTTTAATTTTTGGCATATGGAGATACAGTTTTTTGAGTACCACTTATTAAAGAGAACATATTTGGGCCTTTGATCAAAGATAAAGTGGTTGAGTGTGTTTGTAGTTGTAGTTGTGTCTTCTACTCTATTCCATTTATTCTCAGGCCTGTTTTTAGACCAGTACCATGCTGATTTTATTACAATAGCATTTTAGTATAACTTCAAGTCAGGGATTGTGATGCCTCTTGTTTTTCCTTTGCTGCTCAGAATTGCCTTTGCTGTTCTAGGTCTTTTCTAGTTCCAGATGAATTTTAAGAATGATTCCTCTTGATTGTGAGGTATGCAAATGGTATTTTTATAGAGATTGCATTAAATATGTAGAACAATTTTGTGAGAATGATCATTTTCACAGTGTTTATTTTTCCTATCCATGAACAAGGAATGTCTTTCTATTTTCTGAGGTCCTCTTCAATTTCTTTCTTAATGCAATTTTCCTTGTATAGACCTTGTACTTCTTTTGTTAGCTTGATTCCTACGTATTTTATTTTTTGGATGCTACTGTTGGTTCTTCCTAGCCAAGAGCAAGGAATATCCTTCCATTTTCTAATATCCTCTTCAATGTCCTTTTTTAGCATACTATAATTTTCAGTATATATGTCTTTTACATTCTTAGGTAGATTCCTAAGTAATTAATTTTTTTAGATGTTATTGTCAAGGGTGATATTACCATAATTATCATTATATTAACACTTCTTAATAACACCAAGGCTTATATCCAAGCTTTTAAACAAGGTTTAGGGAATACTTTCAAGACATTGCAATAGATAGTTTTTGTTTAATTATTCTTATTTGTGACTTTTTTACTCTGGAAGGTAGTATCTGGCACAAAGTAGGAATGCTATGAAATGTTTGCAGTACCTTTGAGGGAACAGAGATAAAACATATCCATTACTAATTTGATTTTAATTACAGTAATATGTGGCAATGGTTATCACATAACTGGTTAATATATTGAATCTGTCAGTATTATAGAGCTAAACATTTTAGTTAGGACCACAAAATCTAATGAACTTTGCTCAAAACTTGATCATATTATTATTATGCACATTCAGCAGTTGACATGCCTACAGAGAATAACTGGTCATTCCAGTTTATTACATTAAGTCACATGGCAAATGATATTGACTTGGTGCTAGCCAGTAAAAAGAGACTTGGTGAGAAGGAATAGATTCTAAATAATTAACAAAATGAGTCATGGTTGCAGTGAACAGACTGTACATACAGGATCTGTTGGGAGAGGGTTGGAGGAAGGAAATTGTTTCTGTGCAGGCAAAATTGTGAATGGTAGGCACACAGGCATAGAAAGGCTATTGGTTCTCAAGTGGTCCTTCAGCTATGCCAGCTACTTTGTCTGTATCAGGTGCTTTGTAGGAGTTGATCAATGAGATGTGTTGATGTCTTAGGCCTTATCACTTATCTGATCTAAGTCTCTATGCTGTGTTTTCCAGGCACTATAGGGGACTGGAAGAATCACTTCACTGTAACCCAAGCTGAAGCATTTGATAAAATATACCAGGAGAAAATGGCAGGATATCTTCCAAAGCTGTTTCCATGGGAGGACTTTTGAAAATTTCAACATGTTATATGGCTAGTGAAACCTGTGTTCCTTACCTTGATGTTATCATAAATCTATTCCATTGATCCCCATGTCTTTTGTTGCCAGTATCATGCTGATCTTATTATTGTAGCTTTGTACTATAATTTCACACCAGAGATTGGGATGCCTCCTGCCTTGCTTTTGTTGCCCAGGATTCCCTTTGGTATTTTGATCAGGATTGCATTAAAGCCCTGTAACAGTTTTGAAAGTATGGTCATTTTCGAAAGTTGATTCTTCCTAACCAAGAGCAATGGAACTAGCATCTCATGGCTCATTTTTAGAAATATTGTCTTGCAAAGATTGTAATGTGTTTGAAAATTTTAACATTTTTGGTGAAACTACATTGAAAAACCTATAAATAATGCCTTAAAATATATATAATGACCTCTTTAATGAAGGTCGCATTTGTGTGGAACAACGATGTTGTTCCAACACACTATTGGCATGGGACTCTTTCAGATTTGATAAATCTGAGATTAGAAAATTAAAGGTTAAAGAGAGATGGGGCCAAAATCATGCAATAATGACCCAAAGATAAATGAACCTATTTTACATACCAAGTTGTCTTTTTTTATATGATGTGGAGGGTGTGAGTGTAAACACATTCTAGTCTCATGAATATTTACTAGTCTCATGAATATTTGTGAAACTATACAGTCAGAAAAGTATCATGCAGACAATATTGAGAACATTTCTGGCCCCTAGAAGTATCTCCCAAGCCCCTCCCAGTCAGTGAATCACCACAGAGGTAAGCACACTCCTTTCTTAAAACTATGGATCATTTTGTTTGTTCTTGAAATTTATATAATTGAGCTTAACCTCTATGAATTGATCTGTGCATCTTCTTTACTAACTGTAAAGTCTTTGAGATTGATTTCTGGCTTGGATATGTGTAAACTACATTCCTTTGTGTCTAGGAATATAGCAGAATTTTAAAATTGATCTTCCTGTTAGTTATGATTTTGTAAAGTAATGATTTCTCACAATGCTTATTGTTTAATATCTCCCATTAGATTCCTAGAAAGAGTAGACAGACATCTCAGGAGAAATGCACATGAAATCCTCCTCATTTATTATAATTCCATCATAGTAACTAGCTCACAAAATTTAAAAATGTATATTTGATTATTGAATGTCACAAATTCATTAATATAATCCATGATATTTAATTGATGATTTGCACAAATTGCCTGGGTAAAGATCAAATCGTGTGGGAAAGGACTGTCTTGATTTTTCACTCCCTCATTTTTAAAATTTAAGATGATTTATGACATTACATATTATAGAGATGTTCTAGTGTCTGGTAATTTATTCTGGAGAAAAATGAGTATTGCCAAGTAACCAGAAATGCTGAAACAATACATGACATTTTTCCTCCAAGGAAATGATGAGAGTACAATACACTAAAGGAATTGCAGAACTCAGAGTCTGCGTCTTATTTTACTGGATACCTCTAGAGTCTCCACTTTAGCAGCCTGCAAATCCACTGTTCCATCCTGTTAACACAGATGTCTTCTGTGTTTCATTTGTCTTCACTCTTCTGAACAGAACGTGGACCACGGAAAACTCTCAGAAACAAACAAACAAACAAACCAAAATAAAACAAAATTATATGAAGATAGAGCCAGGAGTAGTGGAACATGCTTGTAAACCCAGCCTTCATAACGTTGAGACAGGAGGATGGTGTTGAGTTCACAGCTGGCCTAGGCTACCGGTAAAAAGCATGTGCCCCAATTTTCAGGAATATTGTGTCTTTATAACTTTAATGAGTTTGCAGAATGGAACAGGCATTGCAATTCTCAGTCATTTTTGTGTCTATAGCCTGATGTTTTTCTTGAAGTGCTGTTTTAAAATTATGATTTTTCCTTTCTCCAGTTACCAGTGTTTTATACCACCCCATTTTTCCCCTGAAGCATTGATCTTTAAGGAATGTTAGTGATGAGAGTCCCTCCTCTTCTGCCTGTTTTAGGCTTAGAGTTGTTGTTGGGCTTTTCTTTTTTTAAAATTTTACTTTAAACGGAAAGAAACAAAAGAGGACAGAGCAAAGCAGATCAGAACAGAACAATGTAAGCAACACAGCACTTCTCAACAAGAAAATCAGATATTAAGAGTAGCTACCATAGTCTCTTTTCTTTGAAATAGTTGAGCATACCTTCACACATAATAATATCAAACATAACAAAATAATATAAAACCATTCAAGAGGATGAAAGTATTACAGGACACTCAAAACCAAATAAAAGAAATTGAACCATGGCTACCATAATATCTCATTTGCCATAAAAAAATTGGTTGATACTATCTCATATATTAAAATCCAATAAGACACAACATGATAGAATCAATGGAAGTAGAAGAATAAAAGTATGGTAGGACTTCAAAGCAAGATGATATTAAGTGAGCAATGGCTACCCTGATGTCTTGTTTTCTTCAAAGTAGCTGTTTATATCATCACACATAAAATAAAAAAAGAATAAAACTATTTCAACCAATGATTGAAAACTTTATAAGACTTCAAAGTAATGTAAAATCTCCAAAGCATGTGGAACCATGAGTACCATAACATCGTATATACTCTTACCATTTTTACACTAGGGAGATTATACAGTATTTATACGTGTGATTTGGATTTATTTCACTAATGAATATGGTCTCAACTTGCATCCATTTTTTTATAAATATCTCAATGTGATCATTCTTTATAGATGAGTAGTATTCCATTGTATAAAAACACCACATCTTTTTTATCCATTCCTCAGTTGATGGGCACTTACGTTGTTTCCAAGATCTGGCTGTTACAAATTGTGCTGCTATAAACATAGGTGCACATATATCACTGTGGTATGATGTTTTCAGTTCTTCTGGAAATATGCCTAGAAGTGGAATAGCTGGGTCAAAAGCGACTTCCTATCCCAGATTTTTGAGAAATCTCCAGACTGAGCTTCACAGTGGTTGCACCTATCTACACTCCCACCAACAGTGCAGAAGAGTTCCTTTTTCCCTGCAGCCTCTCCAGCATTTGTTGTTGATCATTTTTGTTATCCTAGCCATTCTTTCTGGGGTGAAATGGAATTTCAATGTGGTTTTAATTTGCATTTCCCTAATTACTAATGAACATTTTTTCATGTATTTATTTGCCATTTGGATTTTTTCACCTGAGAACTCTGTTTTCATCTCAGATGCCCATTTTTGGATTGAGTCTTTGAATTTCAGGAGTCTGACTTTTTTGAAATTCTTTATAAGTTCTAGACAGAAGTCCTTTGTCTGAGGAACAGTTCACTAATATTTTTTCCCAATTTGTGGGTTTTCTTTTCACTCTGCTGGAGATTTCTTTTGACATACAGAAATGCTTTAATAAGATGTGGTCCCAGTTATTGATTCTGGAAGTATTTCCCATGTGGTTTGATTCTTGTTCATGAATTCACTACCTAGCCCTATGTCTTCAAGATTTTTACTTTGACATCCAACAGATTTAGTGATTCTGTTTTAAGATTTAGATCTTTGATCTATTTAGATTTTAGTTTAGTACATGGTGATAGGCATGGGTGTAGTTTTAGTTTTCAGTATATGGAGGGATAAATTTTTCCAGCATCGTTTATTAAATATACTCTAGTTCTTCCAGTGAACATGTTTGGCCCCTTTATCAAAGATAAGGTGGCTGAATATGTTTGTAGTTGTAGTTGTATCTTCTAATCTATTCAATTGATCTTCAATTTTTTATTCCAGTACCATGTTTTTTTATTACCGTAGCTTTGTAATATAACTTTAAGTCAGGTATTGTGATGCCTCCTGCCTTGTCTTTGCTGCTTAGAATTGCCTTTGGTATTCTAGGTTTCTTCTGGTTCCAGATGAATTTTAGGAGTGATATCTCTAGGTATATGAGGTATACTAGTAATATTTTGATTGTGATTGCATTGAATCTGTATAAAAATTTTGTTTGCTTTTCATTTTTTTATTTTTTGGAAATTTTATTTAAAGAGAAATAAACAACCATACAAAACAGAAAAATGGTAGCAACAATACAGAAAAAATAAAAAGGCCAAAAACAAACAAACAGACAAACATACAAAAAAAAACCAATACAACAATAATAACAAAAAAAACCCCAAAAGTAAGAAATCACCAGTTGATACATTACATAGACTTATCATTGGAAATAGTTGTTCAAGTTACAAAATTAGAGCATGCAAAGTAAACATTCAAACAATGAGGCTGTTAACAGTTCTGCTCAACATTCTAACAAAAACAGTAGTATAGTCATCAATTTTATACACTTAAACATATGAGTAATTATATCCTTTAGAGTACTTTCTTTTCCTCTCTTTTTTACAGTAGCAGTTACACATTTTGTGTTTTATTGCTCCTACATTTATTCCTTTTTACACTAGAGAAAAATGTGGTATTTATAAATAGGATTCTTATTTATTTCACTAATGATGATGGTCTCAAGTTGACTCCATTTCCCTATGAAGGCCTCATGGTCATATTTTTTATAATTTAGTAGTATTGCATTGTGTAAAAATACCACATCTTTTTCATCTACTCTGCAGGTGATGGGCATCTTGGTTTTTTCCAAGATTTAGCTATCACAAATTGGGCTGCTATAAACATAGGTGCACATATATCACTGTGATATGAACTTTTCAGAACTTCTGGCAAAATACCCAGGAGGGGAATAGCTGATTTGAATGGAGATTCCACTCCTAGTCTTCTGAGAATACTCCATTTTGATTTCCATAGTGGTTGCACCAGTCTGCACTCCCACCAAAAGTGAAGGCATGTTCCTTTTTCCCCACAGCCTCGCTTAAATTTGTTGTCAGTTGACTTCTTGATGGCAGCTATTCTCTCTGATGTAAGATGAAATCTCAATGTTGTTTGAATTTGAATTTCTCGAATGACCAGTGATGGTGAACATTTCTTCATGTATTTGATGGCATTTGTATATCTTCATCTGAGAACTGTGTATTCATTTCTGATGCCCATTTTTGGATTGGGTCTTTGAATTTTGAGGCTCTGATTTTTTTTTAATTCTTTATAAGTACTAGACAAAAGTCCTTTGTCTGAGGAACTGTCCATGAAGACTTTTTCCCAATTTGTGGGTTTTGTTTTCACTCTGATGGTGATTTCTTTTGAAGTGTGCAAACTTTTCAATAATATGAGTTCCCAGGTGTTGATTTTCTGAATTGTTTCCCATGCAGTTTGTGTTTTGTTCATGAATTCTCTGCCTACTCCTATGTCTCCAAGATTTCTACCTACCTTATGTTCTAGTAGATTTAGTGTTTCTGTTTTAATATTTAGGTCTTTGATCCATTTAGACTTTAGTTTTGTGCGTGGTGATAGGCATGGGTCTAGTTTCAGGCTTCTGTATGTGGAGAGCCAATTTTTCCAACACCATTTATTAAAGAGGCTATCCTTCATCCAGTGAACATGTTTAGCCCCTTTGTCAAATATCAGGTGGCTGAGTGTCTTTGTACCTATATTTGTATCTTCTAATCTGTTGAGTT